>JAAEAF010003045.1:0-96228 GCA_011037195.1 Triatoma infestans
AAAGTGTGGAACATTTTTAGCATATTTCATTAATTCTATGTTTGTGAGTGCTCTGTTAGGAAGTAGTCAGTGTTTTTTCTAATGTAAAGGCCATATCCTTTTTTATATGGTTTAAGATAAAATCCTTGACCAATTTGCTGTTCTTCCATTTTTCTATTATGTCTTCTCATTTCTTCTAACTGATCCCTTGCAACTTGGGTGTCCTTTACTGCCTTGCTATTGCTGATGCTCCACCAGCTAAACTTCCTAATGCAGATAACCCCGCAAATAATGGGACTATAAACGGAAGAATTCCACCAGTTCTTGGTATTGGTAAAACTCTCGGTATTTTCGATGGTTTTGAATTTTTTAAATAAATTTTTGCTTTTCTTAGAGCCTTCTTTGATGCACCACTAATCGATAAAGGTGAAGTTACATGTGCTGCTTTTATAACATCTTTAATAGTGTTTTTACCTTTTTCCCCCCACCACCCAATTTCACTTTAGCTTTCATTGCGTTTGTAACTGCCCAGGCTGATGCCTTCTCACCAAAAGATGCGTCACCGAAAGATGGCAAAAGATGCCTTTGTTCTTTGCCAAGCTTTACCAGCGAGTATAAGGTCAGCCTTATGCCGTGAATCTAGATCTCTGTGTTGAGAGTATGCAATGTCGTGTTCCCTACAGGCTTCGTCCAAAGGATTAACGCCTCTATCACCTCGTTTTCATCTTTCTTGTAATTTAGTTCCTGGACCGCAAAATCTATAACCGGGTATGTGCACTTCAAAAGGTAGTTTGTTAATCACTGAATTTATAAGACCTCTTCCAACAGTTTTTCTTCTCATAATGATGGCATTAGTGGGATCTGAAACTATATATATATATCACCCCCCCTTACCAAACATGTTCAATATGCGTTTAGAGAAGCAAAACGAAAGTTTACCTATCTGCAATCTCCTGAATAATTCAATTGGTGACCATGTGAAAATTAATCGTCATGGAGCATTACTGCCTGATAATATCCGAGCACTTATTTGCGGAAGTTCAGGCTCTGGTAAAACCAATCTTATGGCTTGTTTGCTTTTACAACCAAATGGGCTGAAATTCACACACATATTCATATGCAGTCAGTCGCTTCAACAAGAGAAATATTTATATTTAGAAGAGATTTTTAAACTAGTTCCAGAAATAGGATTCCATACAGTAAACACCACTCAACAAATAATTACTCCTGATAACGCAGAACCAAACTCTGTCATAGTATTTGATGATATTTCAATGGATGAGCAAGAAAATATTAGGAAATATTTTAGTATGGGCCGTCACAAGAACATTGACTGCTTCTATCTTTGCCAAAGTTATGCCAGGATCCCTAAACATCTTATTCGTGACAACGCCAACTTTATCTTATTGTTCAAACAGGATGATTTAAATTTAAAACATGTTTACAGTGATCATATAAGTTCCTCCAACGTACCATTTGATAAATTTAAACAAATGTGTTATATATGCTGGGAGGAACCGCATGGATTTATAACTCTGGACAAAACAAGAGATTCTAACAATGGTAGGTTTCGGAAGGGTTTGGACACATTTATCTATATATAAGTTGGTAGTAGAATAGTTTTCTCATTCCGTTATGGATCCCAAGGTTACTAAACAACTTATTGAAACTTCTAAATCTCTACGCAACAAATTCAAAAGTATGAAGCGTGGACTTCAATCATCTCAGGAAGAACTAGAAAAGAGTTTGAAACCTATAACAGAACCACTACAAGAGCTGATTCAACAGGGAAAACGGGTAAAACAAGATTATCTACCTCTGAAAGTGAAAAAGGAGGGTTCAACTGCAATGGAATCACTGGTTAAACCTTCTACTAAAGATGTTTCAACAGAAACAGAATCTCTGATTAAAGAACCTTTACACTCACCAATTAAAGCTTCTACTCCTGTGCACCTGAAAAGGTATACTGCCCCAATAAAACAAGAAGAAACGTTTGAAAATGTAGAAGAGATCACTCCTTTAGAGTACGTAAGAAAAATTGATAAACAGGAATTGGAGAAAACTTTAAGGGGGGGAAGAAGATATTGGCTCTTTAATAGAACCATATTTACTGAAAATAATTAGTGCCGATCCTAGAGATTTTGATGATAGATATGGAATTAGAATCCTACCAAAAGGTGGGATGACCATTGAAAATGCTCAGGTAACCATAGCTGGTGATGATATTAATGTAAGGAAAATGCTATGAAGGTACACCAGGTTTGTTACAATTGTTATTTTTAAAACAACCGACAGAATATTCAGAAAATGATTTAGACAGTTATAAAGACATTTTAATTAGAAGTAATGCGCATAAGCGACAGTTTAGTGAAGAAAAAGGAATGAGTTCTAGCAGAGGATGGAAATACAGAAATACCATCGCTCCTCTTTTCAAGCCCCCCTCCAAATCACCGGAGCAAATTTCAATACAAACTAGATATACTCCACCAGCAACTGCTTCAAACAGACAAACACCTCTGACTTTGATTGCAACAAGACCTAGTAAATACCCGCTAAGATCGAGGGAAACAATTGGTAAAGGCATGTGGGAAGGTCAAAGTATTTATGAATATTGGGATGATCCCAACGAACTGGTAGATCGACTTAGGCTACTATATGCTTCAACCAGTGCAGGTCATACAGGACATGAAAATGAAATTCAATCCGTAATTGAAGAGCTGAGAGAGGCTAATATTATTTATTAAACTGGTATGGTATGGGGAATTGTTCATTGCTAGCTTAACCACCACAGAATAACATGCCTGTTGACAAGTTTGGTAGATCATTACCCCAAATCAAGAAAGTATTTCATGCAAGTGATGATGAAGATGGTGATTATATTGATTTTGAAAATAAACGTTTAGTGGGAGTGAGTGATCCTTTAAGTGGTTCCGATGCTGTAAATAAGAGATATCTGGAAAAGTATGTTACTACAAAAAATGAATTTATTACTAAAACCTACTTGGAAAGTTATATAGATCAATTAGATTTAGTAAGCAAGTTGTACCTTCAGAACTATCTAGATGAACATTTCATAACAAAAAATTATCTTTTACAAACATATGATTAGGCTAGAAAACTAGTGACTCAGAATTATGAAAATCGTTTATTTGAAACAATAAAAAACAGACTGAGTGCATTGAATCCGAATATTCCTTTAACAGCCCATCAACTTAAAACAATTTTCGATTAAGTTTTTAAGGGTTGTGGTTAAATATAAGATTTAATCTTTAGAAATAAAGATCAGATGTGAGAGATTCCGTAAAGGATAAAGTACCAAAAACTATGTCCTTCAAGGAGGCTGTAGTTGCTGAACTTCATAGGCCAGCACGTTCACGCTACCCTCGAAGACGTACATTGCTCAAAGGTGTTGATGACTTATGGCAGGCAGATTTAATGGAAATGATACCATATGCTCGCCAAAATAATGGTTACAAATACATATTAGCAGTGATTGATTGTTTTTCAAAATACGCCTGGGTGAAACCTGTTAAATCCAAAGGCGCTCAAGATATCACTCAAGCTATGGAAAGTATTTTTTATTCAGCTGGAAGAGTACCAAAAAATATTCAGACTGATAATGGAAAAGAATTCTACAATGTTTCCTACAAGAAGCTCATGAAAAAGCACAACATAAATCATTACAGTACTTACAGCCAAATTAAAAGTTCAATTGTTGAAAGATTTAATAGAACCTTTAAATCTATGATGTATCGATTGTTTAGTCTTCAAGGTAACTACAATTATACAAAACATTTATCAGATCTCATAAATAGCTACAACAACAAAGTACACCGTACGGTGGGTATGACACCATCAGAAGTAAATTCTGATAACGAAGAATTCTTACTAGCTAATGTTTACTCTTCCAAAGTAAAACGAAAAGATAAACAGCGATTTAATAAAGGTGACTATGTACGAATTTCGAAAAGAAGAACTCTATTTAGCAGAGGATATACACCCAATTGGAGTACTGAAATATTTAAAATTAAAAATGTTCGTGAGACTATTCCATATACTTACTTGTTGGAAGATTTGACAGGACAGCCTATTCAAGGAGCATTTTATACCCAAGAACTGCAGAAAACTAAATATAAAGATGTATATCTTGTAGAAAAAATATTAAAACGGAAAAATGATACGCTTTATGTACGATGGTTGGGCTTTAAAAAGCCTACTTGGATAAGTACAGAAAACTTAATAAATTAATAATTTCTTTGTGTATGTGATTTTTTTTATGATTTCCTTCTTAACTATTCTAACAATTTTTTTAAACTAGAGGTTTAAATCAATATAAAACTTGCGTTGGTGAGTAAAATAGTTTATTTTTTTTGATAATATGGAAACAATGTATTAGGAGTACAAAGTTTTGACAGATAATTTAACTGAAAAGTTACATCTTCAAACAGGCTTTGAAGTTTTAAGTATTCATTTCTAAGCAGGTTGATCTTGGTATGTTGAAAACTTAGAAGATCTTCCAACCAAGTTGCTTTTCCCTGGATGGAAATCACTTTGTATGTAAACTTAAGAAAATATATTGTTGCATTCTTAAGGTTAATTTCATTTGGAGGAATTGCTTGTTTTCCGTTGAAGAAGTCATTGAAAGTCTGCATGTTTGACTCCAGAGTCAGCCAGTCTTCAACATGTAGATAAATAACATCTTTTCTCGATCTCACCGCTACCAGAGGCACATAATCTTGGGAGAGACCAGTTATTAATACCTTAGAGTGGTTTTTGTTGAGTGGAAAACTTGTAGTCAGTTGTAGACCCATTTCACATCTAGCCATGCTTGTGTGCAACTGATTAAAAAAAAAGTTCACATCACTTGAAGTTTAAAGATCCCCACTTATCACCAAACCATTTAAATTATTATCAATATCCTTGGACAAGAATGATATGAGTACACAATGACATGTATCTGGCCCCATCTGTTGGTCAGGGTTCGACCAAACGCATTGTTTAAAATGTTTGTTAGCTGCTCTTTCAATGAATTCAGCAGCATATTTTTCCATTTTCAATAATTTTCTATTTAAGTCAATAAATCTTTGAGCTAATTCAATGTTGTGAAGATTAATAGTAGATAATTTCGATATAAACTTTTGATAATTTTCACTATTTTTACAATATCCATCCAACGATCTGCCATTGTTGTTTCTCCGTCACACTGTGAGCATTAAATGAAATAAAAAAACAATTTTGGTTTGTAATATAGTTGTAAAAGACCATCAGATTTTTAGTGCATAAAGGTTGATGTACAGATATAAAATGTTTATTTTAAATATGCAAATCAACTGTTATTTATTTATTTTAATAAACAGACATGATGTGCAGACAGCTAGAGAAATAGTGTAAAGAGAACCAGAAAAACGACATTTTGCAGAGAGAGAGAGCGTTTGAGCGAGAGGGAGTAGTAGAGAGGGGGTCCTCTCCTTTTGATACAATTATTCTAAGCCCCCCTCCATCCCGCCTCTTCTTCCTCCAGACAGCTAGAGAAGAGAACCAGAAAAACGACTCAGAGAGAGCGTTTGAAGGAGAGGGGGCAGAAGAGAGGGGTCCTCTCCTTTTCATAAAACCATTCTACCCACCCCCCTTTCCACCAATCACACATCTTCTTCCTCCTTGGCCGCCATGTTTACTGAGCCAAAGGCCTCCTATTTACCCTACTATTGGTTATACACAAAATAAGTGAAAATAATATTTACAGTGGACGTTAAGCTGGTCTAAAAAAAATTATACTGTTTGTGTTTATGTAACCAATTTCGAATTCAAACTGTGTGTTTGGTATAAACGTGTAACTTGTGAAAATACAATAAAATATTGTTAAAATTAACTCGGCGTCTTTTTTCTTGACTTTTCTTTACATTTCATCTGAATGGTTGAATTATAAAACTTAAAAACAATTCAGGTATATTCTTCACGAGAGGGATAACCTGTAACCAAGAATTTGTGTTTACTTCTATTATTTTCTGGAAAGGGTTTAAAAATAAATCTAAAAAAAGATATTTAAAAGAAAGACATCCTCACTTGTTGGATGTTTCCATTTTTAAAGGGAACAATATGCCTTTTAAAGACGGAAACATGTGTTCCCCACTCAGGTACCAACAACCCCTCTTAACCTAGTTAGATCCTAACTAAAACTTTTAAAAAAAAAAACAGTGTATCAACCAAATTTGCTATGTGCGTCTATGTTATTACACTATTTGAAAAAAAAGGTAATTATTTACAAGCGTGCCTAGGGTTGCAGGTGAAAAAGTAAAATATACATGATTAAGATTTCAAAAAAATATCATTTAGGAAAGAAATATACCACATTTTTTTGAAAACTTTATTAAATAAAAACCAACTTAAATCATTCAAAATTTGTTAATTTATAATAAAAATAAATCTGGTGTGAAACACTCACACAACTTTCCCCTACTCCAGTTCTCAAAATTATAATTGACAAATGTTATAGTTTGTGTACTAAATTTAATGAAATTCGTCGAAAACTGAAAAAACTGTTCAGTAAAAGCTAGGAACTTTGGCAATCTATTTATTTCTAATTAATTTTGTTTGGATGATAGAACTGTATCGCACTTTAGAGAAAAACATAACCCCTCTGCCCCCTAAAAATTCCCTTAAATGAATTTTCCCAGAAAAATGTTTTAAATAAAAGTTGTAGATCTTAGCATGTTTAGTTTATATAAGAAATTTCAAGAAAATCGTCAGACCCTTTTTTTGAGAAACTCGCGAAAAAGGAGAAAAAAATCATTTAGTAAAGTGGTAAAGTAAACGCACTTCCGGTTATCCGATTTTTTCAAACTCGGAATTTCAACAACATATTCAATTCTAATTAATATTATTTAGATAAAACTGAAATAGCATTTTAGATGAAAACCTAACCCCACCCCTCCACATACTGCCCTTAAATGAATTTTCCCAGAGAAATGTTTCAAATAAAAGTTGTAGCTCTTTGTATGTGTAGTTGATTTACCAAGTTTGAAGAAAATCGTCAGAGCCATTTTTGAGGGAAACGCAAAAAAGTAAAAACAAAAAAAAAAACTAGTATAGTGCTACTTCCGGTTGAGGAATTTTGACAGATAACGTACTGTCAGATCCCATGATGATACCTAAACGGAATATCAAGTTTCATCTTTTTACGAATTTTCGTTTTTGAGCTATGCTGTTCACATACACACACGCACTCACAGACCATTTGCTAAAAACCACTTTTTTGGACTCAGGAGATCTCAAAACGGATATTTCCAGTGAAAATTCGATATCGAAAATTTGACCCGATTACAATACTTGCTCATACTAAGGATTAAGACAAAGTAATAAATGCACATACTGCTGAGGCCATTAAATCTTAGACGTCAATGTCATATGATTGTCAGTTGGTGTAGAGCATCCTTTAAGTATTTGTAAGCTAAATTTTTAGTTCTGTCATTTTTGACACCTGGCGAGAGCTGGACTGGAGGAATGCGTTGGCGCTGGCATTCAATACTTGTACACTGATTGTGTGGCGCGAGATGAGCGTGCTAATACGAATTATTATTGTTATCATCGTAGTGATCGGATAAATATATCATTTTAGGACGTATATTTAAAGTCTAATATCATATATTAATAAGAACAAAATATATCAGGGTGATATTCAGGGGCGGCTCTAGCTCGTGTAGCGCCCGTGTGCAATGAAACCCTGGCGCCCCCTAGGCCTGACGCCCCCCCTCCCCGCGGCTATAACTATTAACTTTGCCGTCGTAACAAGAAAGTTTTTTCATATTCCAACAAGCTATTTTATAAGTAGGTATAGCTTACAGTATGGTATTAGTTACGGCCTTTCTTCTTATGACGGCAGAATAACACTCATTGTTTTTATGCCTGTAGCACATCTCTGTTGCGAAACTAAGCGGCGAACCGCGATAGTTCATGTTTCGTCTTGTGTTTTAAGTTTTATGGACAGCGAAATAGAAGGGAAATGTATCGAATTTCTGTTTCGCTGCCATAGAACGCGCTGGCTGGCCGCTTCTGTCATATCATTGTTGTACCATGATGGTCCAAGACGATGCTCTTAGCTGTCTAAGGGAGCGCCGCGGCGCCCCCTGAGACGGCGGCGCCCGTGTGCATTGCACACCCTGCACTATAGGTTAAGCCGCCCCTGGTGATATTAAATATATTAGATCTGGCAACCCTAAGCGGGCCCCTAATAGCTACAGTAACCTGCTCACTCCCACTCTTATTACACTCACATTTCTGATATTTCTGATCTATTTATTCATTCACATTTCTTTATTTACGAGTATTTCACATTTTCATTCATTTTAAAATGTATCAGACTAAATATAAGTAATAAAAACTACGAAACACAATCAGAGTTTAACTTCAAACATTGTCCCAAGAACTTGTAGGTTTGAATTAGCGAACACTGGCTAATTATTATGTCATTTAAAATAACTTGAATTCAATGATAAATATTAAACAAGAAGGTTTATATGTGATTGTTCATGTGAGCAGGTTATTATACCTAGTTGTCGTCCATCTTGGGGGCACGCTTGTAAATAATTACGAAAAAAAACATCCTGATGATAGGCGATCGCCCAAAATCTCGATGATCACAAACGAAGCAGGCTATCACGGTAAATAACTCTGATGACATTGATCTTAGGTTTAAATAAAAAACTAAATTATTTTTGGCAACGTTTCGGAAAAACTTTTCTCCATCTTCAGGGCTATATTTAACACAAACACAACATACAATGAGTTATTAATGATAATTGGAACCAAAACACATATTAAAAAAAAGAGAGCAATCCAAAGTACAAATCTCAAAATATATAGTTAATTTAAATTAAAACATTTCTCTTTTCGTAAGAAAGATAAATGTCACACTGATTGTGACATTACAGGTCACAACATATGGATGGTTACAGCGTATGCAGGCCACTCTAGTGTGCGCTCTACCAAACTTGACGGTATCTATGGTATAAAATATGTGCTCTACTCTAGTAAGTATATCCTTACTAGATTAAAGCATGCTGTTGAGAATTATAGCCGCTATCGATGTATGGTCATGTATCGATTTGTTAGATGTTTGAAAAAAGAATATTCATTATTTAAAAACGTCACATGTTTTCGCGGCTCGTGTTTTTTTTTACGTTCTTACTGTCATCCCCTGTACTATCATCTCCCTGTTTTTTGAGTTTACTAATCTATATGTGCATAGTTGTCTATTGTAATCTATAATTTGAGAATAAATTGTGTTTTTCCTCGACTGTATATTTATATATGTTTATTTTTTTGAAAACCCCAATACATGCAGTAATCTCTTGCATGTACCACCCGTTAATAAAATAAAAAAAGCCATTAGCCGGTCAAACTCGAAAATAAGTGGATCACTGTTTTATTTTCGCGCGCTTATCATCATGAGAGACGACCATAAGTAACGTTCAACTGTGATAATAAATGGTTTGAAAATAATAGTTTAATTTTAATTTTTGTGGCTAGTGCATACTAAACCAGAATCATGACGGTAGATTGCATAGTATACGAGAATCACGACGGTAGAGCGCACACTATACCAGAATCATGACGGTAGAGCGCACACTATACCAGAATCATGACGGTAGAGCGCACACTATACTTTTTTTGGTAATTATTTACAAGCGTGCCCCCAAGATGGACGTTAATCATGACGGTAGAGCGCACATTGTACCAGCACCAAAAATAAAGTAAAATAAAAAATAATCAATGTTTCTTTTCAAATCAAATAAAAAAAAAAATCGCATCTTAGACAATGGCTCATAGGCCTTCCGTCAAAAATAATGTCTTAATATATCAATAATTAGCGATGATCATATCGGCTGCTTTTTCAGCGATCATGATAGTTGCAGCGTTGGTGTTGCCGCGGGTAATCTTCGGCATAACACTTGCATCCACCACTCTTAGCTTTGAGATCCCGTGCACCTTCAATCTCGGATCAACGACCGTGCTGCGGTCAGAGGCTTGGCCCATCCTGGCCGTATTTACCGGATGAAGCGTTGGTATACTTATAAATTTAATATAACAATCAAGAAAATCATCGGACATAAATCGGTGGCGAGAACAATGAGATGCAATTGAAGTGATCCATTTTGGTGAATACTTGGCCAGAGTAGATGATTCCATAAGTTTTAATGACTGTCTGATGGCCCATCGTAATATGGCTAAATCTTCTGGATGATCCAAGATATTGGGATCAATGCGCGGACTATCTGCAGACGAAGAAGACTTCAGTCTTATTGAACCTTGAGACAGGGGAGCTGAAACTGAAATAAAACTGTAGGCAATTGTTATTTCGTTATTAAAGAGTGGTAGGGTGATCAGACCGTAGAGTATTTGAACGGTAGGCACTGAGCTGGTGATATTAACGTGGTTCATGAAAGTTATCACACCATATGGAGGGGACGCTAGTGGGCCATCTCTGTTTTTAGCATATTGTAGCATACTTTCATTACTGTATAATTTTGGGTTAATTATACTTTGGTCTATATTGAAGAACAGGAACGTAGTGGGATGATCTTCCAGACGTTGTCCTACAGGAAGATCAGCATACATGGGGATGTTCAGATGCTGTAGGTGTTGTTTAGGACCGATGCCGGAAATCATCAACAGTTTTGCTGTGTTTACAGCTCCGGTCGACAAGATCACTTCTTTATCTGCATATATGTTGTATGTGGAACCACGGGTATTGCAGCTGACACCGATTGCTCTTCTTGATCCATTGCTGAACAAAACTTTAGTGACCTCAGTATTCTTGAAGATGTATAGATTTTTTCTGTTTCTTATGGGATCTAAATAGGCTTTAGATGTGCTGCACCTAGTGGCACCTTTAAAATTAGACTGAGCGCGAGCTACTCCTATCTGAATGGGTCCATTGTAGTCTACTTCGGACAGACCTTGATGTCTAGCTGCTTGCATTATATCATCGTAAAGAGGTAAATCGCGATTGCTGTAACCAAGCGTCAGAGGTCCGTTGATCGAATGATAGGCTGAATCTCTCAGATCAGCCGCTGTCATATTTTCCATTTTTTTGAAATATGGCAACACATCCTTATATGCCCATCCTGGATTACCCATAGCCTCCCACTCATCATAGTCTTGTGGATTTCCTCTGACGTATATCATGCCGTTGATAGTACTAGAACCACCCATTACTTTACCACTCAGATATGGACAGATGCCTCCTAAAACTGAACATAATTCTAACATCACTTATACAAATATCTTTAAGAGAAATATTATTAAACCAAACTTATAGCTTCATTTAAGAGCACTTTAATCTGTAAGTTGTGTATTAATTTTTGAATATTTATTAATATATTCATTACTCTGACAGCCGTGCTTTTGTCTGACGGTGGAGCGATACCAGACATGTTTTAAAACTTCCAAGTACGGAGATGTTGCTGGCACATCGGTGAGGTAATCTTCGTCTGAACCGGCCTCCAGTAGCAGCACCTTCCAGTCTGGATTTGCTGACAGCCTGTTTGCTAGCACACAGCCTGCAATAAATATACCTATATTACATGTGCAATTGGAACGTGTACAAATATTGAGAGGAACTTCACTCTCAGGCCCTAATATCTCCTAGTGGTGTAAGACAAGGCTCTAAGTTGGGATCACTCCTATTTATTATAAAGGTCAATGATGTAACCAAAAATAATAAGAAACGAAAGGTAATTCAGCATAGTAATATCAGTACAGTATTCACTGGAAAAATCGAAGCTGGCGCTGTAAAGTGACAATGTAGACAATGAAGCTGGAGTAGGCGATATGTTTACAACAGAGACATTTTCCGTGGTAGCTGCTTCATTTTGTGGTCATCGATCGGTTTCGGGGGTTTGCCCATCTTCAGGATGCGTTTTTCAGTCTGTGTTGCCACCCTGTGCAAGTGGAGTGTGTAAACTGAATTTGCTCTTGCAAGTCTGTGTTGTCACAGTGTCTGAAAAACGCATCCTGAAGATGGGCGAACGCCCAAAACAGGTCGATGACCATAAAATGAAGCAGGCTACCACGGAAAATGTCTCTGATGCTTTCCAGCTCTGCGGAACCAACCACCACAACAGACATGTTTACAAGTTTTAAAGATAAATACATTAAAATGAATGATTCCCAGATGGTTGGTCTGTGTTTCTCAGCTGCTCCTGGTGGTGGAAAAGACTGAATCTGGCAGCATAAATTTCCCATCTTCGACAAAATTTCTTGGACCCCACACTTCCGCAGATCTGGAAGGAGTCTGGCATATTATAGGTTCACTGGCTTTCCAGCATAGTATTTCTTCTTAAAAAATTAACTGGAATCTTCAATTTCGAAGACCTGAAAGTTGTTCCATCTGCTCAGGTTCTACAAAATCAGAAATAATTGTAACACCTTCAATCATAAATAAACTCGGAACAGTGACCATTTTCCTTCTCCAAACAAACCATTCGTTTTTCACTTTCTCTTTTTTATTCAAGGGAAGGAAAATATTAAATGCACTTCCAAAGGAAATGTCATATTTACCATCAACAATAATGTTTAAATGTAAACTAAAAACTACATTGCTGGATAGAGTGAGAAATATGACTTGGATGATTTATTTATATAAAACTGATTTGTTAAAAAATTGTTTTATTCTTTTATTAAATGCATTGACATATCTTGTTCATTACAAGTGTATGCTTTAATGAAAAGAAGATTAATAAAGATTATTATTATTATTATTGAGTGAAATGTATTAGGTTGCACTCAGAAAAGATTCAGACAGCAGGCTGACCTTGCACTGTTAAGATCTACAAAACATGTAGATCGGTACTTTCAAATGATCTTATTACCCTATATTATAGCGATTAAATAAAATAGCATCTGACTTTAGCGCCATTTTACATTTTCTTCGCTTCACACATTTCTATGTATAATGGCCTATCACTTTTATAACGATTGCCTTCAAAAGCGCAAGCAACGCCACCGTCGCTACTTTTGCGCATTCCTTGCTTTACCACTGCTGTGCTGATCATTTTTGGGGAATAAGCTCCGCCTAAATCCCCTCCCCCTAGGATTTTCTAAATAAGAGACGACTTATACCTTCATTAGTACATCATTATTAATCAATAGCTCATCAGTTTTATCTCGGTCTATATCTCTGCTCTCCGCCAACAGTCTACACTAGACCGAGTCAGCAACACCATACTCTCTCAATCTCTCTCTCTCTAAGTTGTTGTACACATTTCTCACTTTACTGTATCTCCAAATTAAGACAACAGTCTTAGTTAACATGAATTATATTTCAATATAAAAACAGTACTCAAGGCCGGCTCTAGGATGCGCTGAGTCCCCTTGAAAATTAATGGGTAATTAAGCAAATTTTCTTTATTGATTAATAGTCTTTAATCAACATAGTAATTATTGAAAAACATTTCTTTCCTTTTTTGTAATTATATTTACTGGTAATTAGAAAAATATCTAGCTACAATAATTAATAAACGCTGCAGGATACTGATTAGGATATTCGCAATAAAATAAGTAAATGCCGGCCTTTATTTTCAACCACATAGTTCAATGTGGAGTCAAAATGTAAAAAGTAAGTAGATAACATTCAAATGTAGTAATGTTAGTTGATAACTGTTGGCAGTAAACTTCACTGTATAACATACATCATCCACACAAATCATACTTACTAAACAGACAAAACTTTGGACAAATCCAGCACACTGAATCGGTGAAAAAATGCATTTGTAATTTTCTTTAAATTTTGTGATGAGATCAAAAGAGAAAGGTACAAGTTGACATTTATTTTATTTTGGTGTGCTAAAAAGTAATAATAAATGAAAATTCAAATTTATTAAATTTTTTTCTTGTAAAATCCATTATTGATGTCAGGCCATATCGTGGTAAACATAATGATTATGGATAATCATAATCCAGTGGAATATTTGAAACTTAGAACTGTTTGATTTCTTTTCGAATAAAGCTGGCCTCTACAGCTCACATGTCTGTAAGGAGAGAACACTGCTCTGAGGCCGGCAGTGCACTGAGAAGGCACCGGCCGCCAATCACTATATACATCGTATCATAGATGTTTACGCGTCTTAAGTATTAAAAATAAAAAAACTGGCCAAAAATATTGTTTTGAATTTGTAACTTTTTTACTTTTCTTTACTTATTGGTGCTAGTATTGCGATCGTGTCATATTTTCGATATCCGTTTTAATCGGAAATACACGGTTTGAGAGCCCCTGAGTCCGAAAAGTGATATTTACAAATTGGACTGCGGGTATGTGTAGGTATGTGTTTTTGTGTTGTCAGCACAACACTAAAACGATAAGTGGGAAAAAGTTCAAACTTGATATTTCGTCCTGAAAGCCCAGTTTTGGTAATATTTCACACAAGATTGTTTCATTTTCGTAATTTTATCGAAAATGGTTCCATCAGTTTCTGTAAACTGCGCTTATACTACAGTAATTTATACCTAGTATCATCATTTTTGAAGAGAATTAGTCAATGGTAATAACATAATAGCTGCAGTCAAGGACATAAGTTTTCCTGCAATCAACATCAAACCTTCTAACGACAGTTTTTAAATTTAAGGCTAACTTAAAGTTACCATTTTTCCCGGCCAAATGTTTCAAATAAAAGTGATATGCTCAACTGTGAAATTAGCATTCCAAGTTTAAAGGAAAACGTTATAGTTATTTTTGAGAAAATCGCAGGACTTAGAAAGCTGTCGGCAAAATCGCAAAATTTTGGTTAACTGATTTTCTTCAAACATGCAATTTAGTGGTATTTTTAGTCAATGTTAATTGCTGGCAGAAGGTACAGTGAAATAAAATACATTTTATAGGAAAGCTTAAGTTGCAGCGTCCATAACTCCACGCTTGTGAGCGTCCACAACTTTCTGAAAAATATGTTTGTAACGAAAGTAAGATGATATGTGTGTAGTTCATATGCCAATATTGCCAACAAAACCAATAGGGGCAAATTAGAGAAGATAGATTGTGAAAAGTTCGAAAAAACATGCACTAAAGCAGCACTTCCGGCAGTATTCATAGAAACCTTCAGGCCAAATAAGATGGTGGTATCTAACGGATCATCAGGTTCACGCTTTTCTGCGATATATAAACCACTCGCCTAAAAAACAAATTCTTTCAGGGGACTCTAAAAACGCATTTCGAAAACTTGATACGATCGCTTTACTTTCTGTAACTGCAGTAAGAGAGAGAAGTAAGCATTTCTTATAATTAAAACAGTCTATTCTGATCAAGATCATTGATTCCCAGTTCGAAATATCGCACAATTTTGTTTTCTAGAACCATTACTGTAAAATATAAAGTTTTGTTTGTGTATCCGTCTCTTTTCCAGGTCACACAAAAAAAATCCTGACTTTTTGATGGGAGTTATGGTGTTTCCATTTGGCAATATGAATGGAGGGGATGTCGATACCAAAATATGCCTTTGTTATATAAGTTGGGCAACTTATGAAGGAATCGTGCTATATTTAACTAATATGTCAGTCACAAGCCAGAGTTTGCCATGTAGCACCCCAGCGACCCAGCAGGTCTATATGTCGCCGAGAAAGGGTAGCGTGCCAAATTACCTGCACTCCCCGCGCCTACAATGATGAAGTCAAATTTGATCTTCCTGCAAGGTAGACAGCCCGCCGAGTCTCTGGGTTTCAGCGACGGATCCAGCTGCTCCGGAAAATAACTGGAGACGAAGTAATGCAAGCCCAGCAGTCCAAACAGATACATTCTAATAAGAAAAGAAAAAAGATCTGATAATTATGGAAGTCAAAATTGCCAACCTTCACATTACTTTTCTCTTAACACTTTTCAGCGACTATTGTTATTGCTTTCTCTGGTTGCTGTAAGAGGAAGTAGTTTGATCGGGTCAGGTTTTCAGAATTCAATTTCCAGCGGCTATACATGTTTGAAGTTTCTACAAGTACAAAAAAATTAGTTTTTAGCGAATAGGGTGTTTGTGTATACAAAATCTTTCAAAACTAGCTCCAACGACTGTCTTAAAACTTTGCAAACAAACAGAGCCCAATGAATTTTATTCGAAACATTTCCCCAGGAATATTGATTTTAATGTGTGTAGCACAGTTGTATGTGTTGTGTAGTATTTTGATGTATGTAGGTAGGTTACAACATTGTTACTCATACCAACTTCACTTGAGTTCAGAGCATAATGGGGTTTTCTTTTTAATTTTCTCTTTAAATGAAAATGACTTTAAACGAACTAAATATTTCGTTTGTATGTTTAATTTCTTTCATGAAATTTGTCTATCAGAAGTGTGGGAGTAGCATGGAGCGTTTGAAATCAAATGTTTATCGTACTCACGACACTTTAAATCTCCTCTGAAAATTCATTTTCCAAAAAATTGGTCACGATTACAATATTCCTCACACATCAATAAGAGAAAGTAGTAGGAGATATACAGTTGCAAAATAGAAGCTAGAGTTCTCTAAAAGATCTTCACATCATTCCATATAAATTTTGTTAAGACTTACTTGGTTTTTATAGCAGAACTAAAATAGAACTCGAAAGCAAATCGATTATATATATCACTCGAAGGTCACATAACCTTTAAAACCTAACAAAACTGACACTTGTTACTTTCACTTGTGCGCACATTGTTTGCTAAAGATGGCAGTTCAGATAAGCAGGAATTGTTCGAAATCTGCAATGAACATAAGGCACTGCTTTCAAGACGACTATGTTCTGTACAACAGCTGAGGCTCTTTAAGTATAAAGAGTCGTAACCTTGATTGTAAATCTCTGCATCTGGTGAGGTTTGCAATCTTAATTTATACCAATAGATATTTATACCAATTTACATATTTGTTTTCTAAACTTACAATGCGGAAAAGAGTCGTTTTTCCTTTACTGTTCAATTAGCATACAAAACGCTGGGTTTTTTTAGACAGCCTTAATTTTATATAAATAAAAAAAGAGTCAGTTAATGTCTTTTATTTTGTTGCTGGCATTTTCCTCTTCAGCGATACAAATGTACTACAATAATAATTCATAAACAGCAATGTCATTATAGAACGTTTTTGTTCTTCACTTTTCTGCAATTATCTTCAAAAAGCAGGAACGATTTACTTTGAACTTTGTTCACTACGCACACACCTACAAGCCTAAGCACTTTTGTATGATTGTTCCAGAAAAATTGATTTTCTTTTGCACATTACATTTCAAGTTTTGTTAGGGATAGATCGAGTTTTGTTCAGTCAGGTTGTTCAATCAAGTTTTGTTAGCGATAGTTCGAGGCGCTTTGTTGGGCCAACTTGTAATAACAAATACACAACCTTCTATTTGCTAAGAACCAAAATGTTTCTCCAACTTTTACTACTTCAGAGATATTTTCCGTGATAGCCTCACTTTTCTATAAAATTGGGGAAATTCCACCAGGATACTGAATTGCATTAATTCTAAAAAACAAACTTGACGAACATGACGACTCTAAAATGAATCAAACAACACATATAATAATCCATACAATACACCACCCAAACAACTCCACTTCCATTTTTCTGGCGCCATCAGAGCGACTGGTTTGAAAAAGAAAACTCAATATTTTGGAAATGGTAAATAACAACACAAAAATCAAATTAATGAAGTTTAATTTAATTAATTAATTAAAAAACAGACCAATCACCAACAATCTTTCCGCTTCTTACATAACCTCCTCACTTCCGAATCACGACCTTGGTTTTTCTAATATTTTACTTTCTCTTTCTACTAACAGGAAGTGTTGTCATCGTGAGACACTGGCGTAATTGACAACGGAAATACATGCATTAACATCTCCAGGATACGAGGAAAAATGTTTTTATGGCACGGTCTGTACTATGTGTGTGTGTGCGTGTGTATGAGCATGTGGGCTGTTGGTTGGTTGTCTGTGAGAACAATCAAAAACAAATAATCATAAAAAATATAAACTTGACTAGCATCCAGGTCTACAGTCGCCGCCGACACGAAGATTTCTGCCGGAATCCGGCAATCGGAAATGGACCTTTATTGAACTTACTAGTTTCTGTGGTTGGAGGTCTTTAATGGTTTTTATTTGAATAAAAGGAGCCAAAGTAACTTTTAATAGTTTTTATTTTAACACTGAACGACGCCATCACACTTAGAACAGAAATCATAATGGCGTAAGAAAAACAAGTATTACAGAGGTCTATCGCAGCGTACTCATTTGAAAAAATTCAGACCTTAAATTACTTCTCTCAACAGTCCCTCTTAATTTTAAGAAAAATTAATCAAACTAATTAACTCGCAAAATTGCTACACAAACAATTTTAAGCTTTATTTTACATTTATGAATTTTATAAACACTGTGCTGACCAATTCACTGGTCTTGAAAAAACATTATCACATTTCTGTTCATTAAGAATTTTTCTTTTGTTAACGGTTTCGTCAATAAGTCAGCTTTTTGCTTTTCTGGAGGATAATAGTTGATCGTTATAGTTTCTGAGAAGTCATTTAAGAAATGATAGCAACATCAATGTGTTTAGTTCTTCTATTAAGCTGTCCGTTCTTCATTAATATTATTGAGCTCTGATTATCAAGAAATAAAGATGTTTTTACCATTTCTTCTGTAAGCTGTTATATTAAAGTTCTGAAGTATGGTAATTCTTTACAGCATTCTACAGCAGCAATCAGCTCCGATTCTGCTGTTGAAAGGGAAGCTAACTGTTGTTTGCGTGAACACCGGTGGACTGGACCTCCACCGTAAAGTATTAAATATATCCCGAAGTGCTTTTCCTCGTTTGGATGTCTCCAGCAAAATCTACATCTGAATAGGCTTTTAACTGCAAATAATTAGCATCTGTTTTGTACCTTATTCCGCCTTTTCTTGTTGAGCTGAGATAACGAAATATTCTTTTCATAATGTTTGCATCTTCTTCTGTTGGTTCTTGCATAAATCGACTGGCAAACGTTGCTGCAAAACATAAATCAGGTCTTGATCTACTTGATAGATATAACAAGCTTCCTATTGCTTCTTTGTAAAGGGTATTTTGTCGCTTTTGAGTTACATTGCGACTCAGTTGTTCTTCCATAATCAGCGTAGCAACTGGTGTGCTGTCTTCCATTTGAATTTTTTTTAATAAGGAATCTAGATAATCTTCTTGAGACAATTTGGTTTCTTCTTGAGTAGATTAATTTTCATTCCTGAAGAAATATGTTGGTTCATTCTCTGCTGTCATCTTGAATTCCTCTTCAAGGTTTTTAAGTAGGTTGTCTAGTTCAGCTTCATTTGGCCCCACTAGAATACCATCATCAACGTAAATTTCCAGGCATAAAGTACCTTCTTTGTTTTTAAATATACAACTTTCACAATCTGTTGGGTATAAATCTTTTGTAGATAATACTCCTGATGCATCCCCATGCTACCAGGCGCGTCCACAGGTTGCGGATAGTGGAAAGGCCACCAGATATGATGGTTAGCTGCGAAATAAGCAGGCTTTCCTGACGAATAAGCAGTCGTGGACAAGGGGAGGCACGTCGGAGGGGAGGTGGGCTGTCTGGTGACGCGGGCAGTTCTATAAAGTACCTCATAACCCAGTGATGATGTGTGATAGTGCCGCCACTTAAATAAAAGCGCTGTGGGAGGAGGGGGGTCCTTATTTGTTCTTATTTTTATTCTTGTTATTTTTATGGATTCTTATTCCTATTTTAATTATTATTGCTGTTCTAATTTTTATTCCTATTGTATTCTTAATTTTATTCCTATTTTTAGTGTGGTTATTTACTGTTAGTATTTTGTAGTTTTTGTTTTCTATATATCGTTGCATCTTTTGAAACTTTGGTTTTGTTGATTTTGCCTTTGTTGAGTTTTCCTTTATATATATATTTATTCTATAACCTAGTTTTGTTTTGTTGTTTTATCACATTTCTGACTATTTTCATTATTTTATTCATTTAGTATTAGAGTTAAATAAGAATAGGGGGGTGAGACTCTATGAGCCGGGGTGAAGGCAACCCACCTAGGGGAAGGTGACCCCGAAATTGCACCTCTGGTGCTCCAGGTTGGGGGTTGTACAGCACCAGCTCCCTGCTTACAGAAAAATTTATCTGCTCCAAAAAGTCAGGAAAAGAAAGCTGGATGTTTGAATGGTAAACGACTTCGCAAACGGAAAAGGATAATTCGCTTTGGAACATGGAATATTAGAAGTTTATTTAATAAGAGGAAGGAGATAGACAGGGAGCTGTCCATGAGAAAATTAGACGTGCTGGTCTTAACAGAGACCAAGAAGAAGGGGAAGGGTCAAGAGTTTTGGGGAGAATATGTTCATATCTGGTCGGGAGTAGAGAAAGGAGAGAGAGCCGCTGCAGGAGTCTCAATTTTAAAAAGCGGTTTCGAAATAGGATTAAAAGCTGGACGGAGGTAAATGAGAGGATTATAAAGGTGGTGATGGAGATATATGGGAAAAGACTGGGTTTTGTGGGTGTATATGCGCCAAATGAAGACGCCATTACGACTGTAAAGGACGTTTTCTATGATCAGCTTAAGGGCGTGCTGGATGAGACAACTTCCAGAGAGGAAATTGTCATCTTAGACGACTTAAACGCGCGGGTAGGTCACAGAGATGATAGCGAGATTATTGGAAGGTATGGGGAAAGTGTTAAAAATAATAGTGGAGAACGCCTAGAAGAATTGTGTGAGGAATTCGATCTTAGAATACAAAACGATTTTTTTAAGCCTAAGGAGATACATAAGTTCACTTGGTATCATGCCGGGAAAAGTTTGAAATCTATTATTGACTATTTTATTACAAAGCAGAAAAGTACATTGAGAGTAGAAGATGTAAGAGTTTTTAGAGGTCTGGAATGCGGAACCGATCATTATCTTCTGGAGGCAAAAGTACTTTTTCCTATGTCCATAGTAAAGCCGGCCGCTACCGCACTACCACAAAAGTGAGCTGTACCAGATATAAGTTGATGCTGCTGGGAGATGAGAGCGTGAGGCACTTATATGGGGCAAGGTTACATGAAAAACTGGACCTATCAAAGGGGGAGGGTCTAGGAGAAGTGGAAGTAGGCCGAATAAAGGAGGACTGGAAGAAGGATGAAGTGGGAGAGCTGGTTCAACAAAAGAAGAATGCATATTTAAAGTGGTTAAATACCAAAAGTGACGAGAACCGTTCCACTTACAGAAAGCTTAATGGATTGGTTAAAAGAAAGGTGAGTGAGGTTAAAAATGAATACTGGGAGAGAACGTGCAACAAAATTGATGGTTGTCTGGGCTTCAATAAGTCTCGAGAGGCATGGCGAGTGCTGAAAGGAATGAGGAATAATAGGAAATCGGGGAATGTGGTACAGGTTATAGAACAAGAGAAATGGATGGAATACAATAAAAGTTTATATACAGAGGATAGAGATGCATTCACGGAAAGTAAGGAAGAGTATGAGAGTGAGCAGGAATTGAGGATCAAGGAAGAAGAAGTGCGTAAAGCTTTAAAGCAATCCAAAAATCGTAAAGCCCCCGGCCCAGGAGATATCCCGATGGAACTTTTGAAGGAGGGAGGCCAAATGATAGTATCGGCCTTGAAGGATTTGTTAAACTCGATATTGAAGGGAGATACCATACCAAATGACCTGAAATTGGGATATATTTCTTCAATTTAGGAGATTGAAAAGCTAATATGAACAATGGGGCATGAAAATAAATTTTCTAAAAACGGAGTACATGGTGATCGGAGGAAATGTACAAGAATATTTGGAAGTGGATGGCTGCAAAACCAAAAAAGTGAAAGCTTTCAAATATTTGGGCTCGATTCTAGATGAAGAGGGAGGATGTAGTGCGGAAGTGAGGGCAAGAAGCGGGCAGGCCAAGAAAGCTGTAAGAATGCTTCACTCCATCCTTTGGAACACCAGTATATCCAGGGAGAATAAAAGAAGGATCTTCTGTTCCATTGTAGAGGGAATTTTACTATACGGATCTGAGACTTGAAAAACCTCAGCCAATTTAATGAAAAAAGTGAATGCTGTGGAGATGGAGTATTAGCGGAGATGTCTGAGGAGAACAAGGGCGGACCGGATAAGGAATGAGGCTATACTGCAGGAAATGGGCATAGAGAAAAGGATAAATCAAAAAGTAGTGGAAAGAAAGATGCGGTGGTATGGGCATGTGCGACGAATGGCCCCAGACAGATGGCCGGAAAGAGTGCGGAGTCGGACCCCTTCTGGAAGGAGAAAAAGAGGAAGACCAGCACGTCGATGGGACGAAGAGATAGAGGAGGAGATGATGGGGAAAGGACTGAGAGATGGAGATTGGAGGGATAGAACGCTGTGGAGAGAACGGCTGACTTGAGGCGAACTCAATGAGGGGAAACGCCGTAAAAGTAAAAAAGTAAGTAGATAATATTTCGGTGAAGTGTTTGTTCCATCTCAAAGGAGATTGCTTTAAGCCTTATCATGCTTTCTGTGGGCGACAGATTTTTTTTGCCTTCTTCATAACCCTCAGGAAGTTTCATATAAAGTGTTTCATCTGTAGTTCCTTATAGGAAGGCTGTTTTAATGTCAAATTTCTTAATGATGTAGTTTTTCATTGTTGCTAGAGCTAAAATGACTCTAAGTGAACTAATATTGACCACAGCACTGAATGTTTCAGTATAATCAATTTCGAATTTTTGTTAACATCCTCTGACTACCAATCTACCTATCTACCATCTTCTTTTTTTCTGAAAAACCATTTTGAGGTCATTATTTTCTATTTTCAGCATCATTTTCATCGACATAGGTCCATGTTTTATTTATTTCATGAGCTTCTTTTTCTTCTTGTATAGCGGATTTCCACTTTTCTTTTTCTGGTACATTCATTGCTCCTTCTTATGTCAATAGAACATAATCTTCTAATTTTGAGGGTATTTTAATAGTTCTTTTTGGCTG
The DNA here is from genome assembly GCA_011037195.1 of Triatoma infestans. NCBI lineage: Eukaryota > Metazoa > Arthropoda > Insecta > Hemiptera > Reduviidae > Triatoma > Triatoma infestans. Next base: position 22,911 of record JAAEAF010003045.1, read on the forward strand.
TTGCACGTTAATTTCTTGGTCTTTTATCAAGTTCTTCCACTTCATCTTGATTTGTATTTTCATTGTTCCCTCCTTGTTCTTGGTCGTTCTCTTCACTATGATTGTAGTCATTTATTTTGTTAATTTCTGAAGAAACTGAAGTATCCTTACTTATTTTTTATTTCTTTCATTAACATAAACGTCTCTTGAGAGTACTATTCTTCTTTTATTTGGATCCCATAGTCTATACGATGTATTAAGAGTATTCAACCATTTCTGGTTTTCCACTTCTTTCTTCAAGTTTTTTACGTGGACTGTTTATCTTTCTGGGCTTCGCACCCAAATACTTTAAGGTGATTAAGATCTGGCTTTTGATTGAACAACATTTCAGCCGGTGTTTTTTTACTCCCATAAGTTGGACTTCTATTAACAATGTAACTGCTTCACCCCATAGCTTCACATCTGCTGCTGTATCAAATAGAAGAGCTCTGGTCTTGTCCATTAATGTACGATTTAGCTGTTCCGTCAAAGACAATTCCTCTCTCTTTGCACCAATTTTTTATGTGATTATTGACGTATTCTTTACCACTGCCAGATCTGATTTTGTATTCTTTAAGAGAATTTTTCTTTCTACCTGATTGATTAAGGTTTTAATTGATTCGCTGACTTCATGTTTGAATTCTAAAAGTTGTATCATTGCAAAATGAGTAAAATCATGTAGGAAGGTAAGTCGTACTTTTTTCCATCCCATGTTAATGGACTTATTGGGCAACACAAATCAGTATGCATCAGTTCAAGAGGTCGAGTAGCTCTTGTTCGCTTCCTTTTAAATGGCTGTCTTGTTTGTTTCGCTCGGATACAGATATCACAGTCTTGAAGTGTATTAATTTCCTTCTGTTTAAATTTAAACCATCAGAAATTTCTGTAAGTTCCTGAAGATCGGTACTTCCTATATGGCCTAGCCTGCGGTGCCAAATTAAAGCGTCTTGATTTTCCTCTGTTGTTAAGGCCTTTTCTCTACTCATGGATTTTTCTAAGTTGACTGTAAACAAACCTTTTTTTTCTTTCTCCTTTTAAAGCCACAGCGTCATTTTTGCTGATTACTTCATTTTTTGTAAATGTTACTATTCCATCATTTTGTGTAATTGCATCTACAGACATCAACTTTTTAGTAAGCTCAAGACATACAGAACCATACAGAACATTGAATAGATCACATTCTTTTGCTTCAATTTTGCCACAGGAGACAGATTTGATAGCACAAGACCTTTTTGCTACAATTATTTCGGCTGTAGATACTTTAGTATTAAATCCTTTTCATTGTTAGTTAGATGTTTTGTAGTACCAGAATCTACGATCTACTCAGATTTGTCTGCATCGCTACTAAAATTTGTTAGAAAGGATAGGTGTTGGTTATTGTTTTGTTCTTTTTTGATTCTTTTCTGTTTCCTAAAGAAACAATGTTGCTTTCATGGTTTGTTTTTTTTACAAATGTCACATTTATCAGCTTGAGCGCAATTTCTCACAAAATGACCTGGTTGGTGGCACCTAAAACATTTAGGCTCCTCCTGAGGATTTTTCCTGTAATTAAAATTAAATTTTTTAGGTTTATATTCTGTCTTGAAGGAAACCTGTTCCATATTTTCTTCTGAAAGCAAACGTGATATTAAATTAGTGAGTGTTTTTTCAGATTTTGGAGTACACTCCCATGCACTAGTAAAATATTTAAATTTTTCTGATAGTGTTACAAGCATTTTTGACATAAATAGTTAGGTTATCAACATCATGATCAAGTGATTTTTATCTGAAAGCTGAATCTTCAATGTTGCTTATGTGAATAGCTACATCTGAGCCGTGATCGTATTTTAATTAATACGAATTCTTGTAACAATGTGAATTTTTATTGTTGATTGTCTCTTTCAAAAACCTCATTCAACTTTGTGTACATTTCGTGAGATGTTTTACAGTTAATTATGTGAATTATATGTTTTTTATCTATTTTGGAGATTATTATTTTCTTAGCTTTGCCATCATTCAGATCGAGTCTTTTTTTCATTAATTTTAAAAATATCTGGAGCAACTGTTTTACATGTAACGATTTCGTATAAACCATGTTCTTTGACGAGTACTGTTACTTTAAATTTCCACATTTGAGAATCTTCGTTTTTAATTAGTTTATCAACAATGGATAGCTCACCTAATTCTGTTGCAACTTCCTTAGTGATTGACCAGCTTAACAGTCGTTTCTTTCTTGATTGCAGATTGCACAACACCAAACAGATTTAGTTTTTTTTATAATTTTTTTTTAACCTCAACTCACAAACCTTACCTAGACTCAATACTCTGGGCCCATAACCTGTTGGTTGGAGGTCTTTAATGGTTTTTATTTAAATAAAAGGAGCCAAAGTAAGTTTTAAAAGTTTTTTTTTAATACTGAACGACCCTATCACACTTAGAACAGAAATCATAATGACGTAAGAAGAACAAGTATTACAGAGGTCTATCCCAGCACACTCACTGAAAAAATTCCGAAGTTCCGAAATTCTCTCAACACTTTCTCTTACTCTTCATAAGAGGACGATTGTAATCGTGTCAAATTTTCGATATTGGGTTTTCACTGGAAATGCACGTTTTGAGGTCCCCTGAGTCCAAAAAAGTGGTGTGGGGGTCTTGGTATTAATAATTGTCAATTAATATAGATATTCACTTATATTTGAGCGCAATATACAAAAAGCTATCCACCACAATATACAATGTAAAATCTATTACACATCTCCTTTTTACTTAACTCTCTGATGTTACTGCTATCGCTTATGACAGTAATGCCACTACATATACCCCCTGGGCAGTAAAAAAAAATGAAAAAAAAAGTTTGAACAATAGAGACTGATGATACAAAAAAAATGAAATACAAGAGGTGATAATAACGAGAGGTGGATAAGAATATGAACAATTACAATAGCAACTGATAGAAGTTAAAATAATTCAAAATAATAGTTTTTGTTATAGTAAAAGTCACAAGAACTTGGAAGGAAAACGAACCACTCTGCCACTACGGGTCGTTGAAGTCTTCGGAAGTTCTTCTTGGAGGGCAGTTTGTGGTTGTGAGGTAGTTATTGCAGGTGGAAGATCCTTGTTTTCATTAACAAAATAAGCAGGTTTAAGTCTGTCGATGAAACATCCCGTTTTTTTCCATTGACGGAGATGGTATAATATTTGGCTCGACGTTTAAGTACTTGGTACGGACCCAGGTAAGCTGGTTGAAGGGATTTCCTCATCAAATCTTGCCTAACAAAAACGTAGTCTGTTTCCGATAGGTTTTAAAAGACAAAAGTTGGGCGATGTCCATGTCGTGATGTTTCCGTTGGTTTGAAGTGTTGAAAAAATGTACGGAGATTGGATATGAAGTCTGATAGTTAGGTGAGAGGTTTGTCGTTAGGGATGAAAAATTCCTGTGGAAACGCAAGGGTTGACCAAAGATCGTTTCTGCAGGAGTTGCCTTGATGTCTTCTTTAAAGGCGGAACGAATACCTGACGTAACAATAGGCAAGGCATCGGTCCATGAGAGCTGTGGATGGCACGTTAAAGATGCCTTCAGATGACGATGGAATTGCTCGTCCAAACCGTTAGAAGCGGGGTGGTAAGATGTAGTGCGGTGATGTACAACTCCAAATAATTGAGTTAAATGTTGAAATAATTCGGCCTCAAACTGGCGTCCACGATCGGTCGTAACATGTGCTGGAACGCCATATCGACTCATCCAACCAGAAAATAGTTCTTTTGCAACGGATTTTGCAGATATATCCTGTAGTGGAAGGGCTTCTGGGAAACGAGTAAATCGGTCGATTATAGTCAAACAGTATGAGTATCCGTTAGATGGTGGTAAAGGACCCATTAGATCGACATGTGTGTGGCCGAAGCGCTGATTAGGCAGAGCAAAGGATCCAACAGGCGCCTTAACGTGGCGATGAACTTTAGATTGTTGACATCGAAGACAAGTACGAGTCCAAGCAACACAATCTTTATTAATAGACGGCCAAACATAGCGACTAGTAAGTAATTTTTTAGTAGCTCGAATGCCTGGATGAGAAAGGCCATGCAGAGAATTGAAAATGTGGCGACGGCAACTTGCTGGAACGTACGGGCGTGCTGAGCCCGTAGAGAGATCACAGTACAAAGGTTCATCACAATCCGGAAGAAGTATTTGGCGAAGCTGCAGAGATGCGTCTGACGAGGCGAGAAGAGCGTCCAACTCGGAGTCTTCTGATTGTAGTGCTGGCAGTTGATTAAGTTGAAAAGAGGTGGTTATAGCTTCAATGCGTGAAAGGGTATCCGCTACTACATTGAGTAAGCCACGAATATGTTGACCATCAGTAGTGTATTGCGTGATGAAATCTAAATAACGAAATTGACGTGGAGAACATTTATCAGGAGGGCGTTTAAAGGCGTAAGTGATCGGTTTGTGATCAGTGTAGACCGTAAAATGTCGACCTTCAAGCATGTGCCGAAAATGACGAATAGCTTTGTATATAGCAAGAGTTCGCGATCATAGGCACTAAATTTTTGTTCTATGACGCTGAGTTTCTTTGTGAAAAACGCTAATGGTTGCCATTCTGTGTCGTGAAGTTGCTGCAATGCTGCTCCAATAGAAACGCTGGAAGCGTCAGTCATTAAAATCAGAGGTAAGTTACAATTAGGATGAGCTAGGATGGTTGCATTGGCTAAACTTTCTTTACATCGTTCGAAAGCAGTCTGAAGAGTATTGTTCCAATTAATAATTTGTTTTTCTGAAGATGGTTTTTTTAGGTCATGAAGAGGAGCTTGAATAATTGCAGCATCAGGTATGAACCGACGGTAAAAATTGATCATACCTAGGAACTTGCGCAAGTCGCGAACAGTTGTTGGAAGAGGAAAATTCTGGACTGCTTCTATTTTTGATGAAAGAGGCTTCGTGCCGGCTGCTGAGATTGAATAGCCTAGAAACTCGACTGTGGGTTTACCAAAACAAGATTTGGCAGTATTTATGACGATACTATTCTCATTAAGACGCTCAAAAAGTTGACGAAGATGAACCAGATGCTGTTTAGAATTTTTAGAGGCTATTAAAATATCGTCGATGTAAGGAAAACAGAAGGGCAGATCTCTAGTGATTTCATCTACAAAGCGCTGAAATGATAGTGATGCATTCCTCAATCCAAAAGTCATATGCGAAAATTGGATAAGTCCGAATGGCGTCATTATTGCTGTCTTTGGAACATCCTCGGAGGCAACCGGAATTTGATGAAAAGCTCTTAAGAGATCTATTGTTGAAAAGATGGTTGTATTAACTAAATTATGAGAAAAGTCTTCAATATGACGGATGGGATACCTGTCAGGTATTATACGAAGATTAAGTGCGCGGTATCTCCTGTCCCTTAGTAGGACGGGTTTGAGGACCCTGATAGGGATAGTGACTGGACACACTTGGGTGTCCAGTCCTTGTTCAATATAGGGAGGACGACTAGTCCCATTTGTCAGAACTGTGACGACGGAGTCAGGGAAACGGTGTACCACTACCTTTGTCAGTGTCCCCGTTTCGCTGGTACTAGGTTTCGTGTTTTTGGGAGGGCATCACTCTCGCAGGATTGTCTGCGCGAGCTGGAGTTTCGGGATATCTTGGGATACTGTAGATTAAGCTACCGGGGGAGATTTATTAAGGGAATAGGGGGGTATCGGGGGATAAAGGCCACATAGGCTTAGGTCCCGCGCCATTAGGCACCCGAACTACAATAATAATAATAAGTGCGCGGTAGTCGCCGCAAGGACGCCACTGGCCATTCTTCTTTTTGACTAGGTAAAGGGGAGATGCCCAAGGGCTTTGAGAAGGTCTAGCAATACCCATGTGTATCATGTGGTCAATTTCCTTTTTAGCAATTAATAGTTTTTCTGGTGCTAGTCGTCGTGATTTGCTAAACACGGGTGGACCAGGTGTGGTTCGGATATAATGTTTTGTTGAATGTTTAATTTCTTTGGGACAGCCATCAGGTCTAGTGAGAGAAGGGAATTCTGCTAATAAGCGGTGGTAAATAGTAGAACCAATGATGGATTTAATTTCAGCACTTGGAAGGTCTGGAGCAGAACAGCCTCGAACAAGCAGTTTGGTAATACCATCCACAAGTTGCCTATTGCGAATATCAACCAGCAGTTCATAATGAGCTAAAAAATCAGCACCCACTATAGGGCGTGACACGTTGGCTACGACAAATCGCCATTTAAATTCTCTTCGAAGACCAAAGTTCAAAGATAGTGTAATAAAGCCATAGGTAGTGATAACTGAGCTTGGCTGCATATAAGTTGTAAGCGCTGCGATTGCGTTTGTGGAAAAAAGAACTTGGATATACACTGACGTCTGAATCTGTATCAATTAAGAATAATTTGTTGGCGGTTAAATCTGTGACTAGAAGGCGGATGGATGAAGAGCTCACAACACTAGCCGCCTCTAGCGATGGGCTGGAGAGTTTTCCTCACAAACAAATGTGCAAGGGGGCTGGCATTTTGTAGCTTTTTCTTTAAATTTTGTGTGGTACCACCATAGGGCAGGTATTGCATTACCAGAAGTATTAGTTTGTCGCGATTTAGACTGAGATCTATCTCTCCTATAATTGCGATTGCTCTTTAATCTCTGTACTTCGTTAGTTAATTTAGAAAGCTGTTTAATTAGATCATTTAATACTGGAGCTATATCAGAATTAAGAGAAGCATGTGTACTGTTATGATCAGTATCCAAAGTAGGTGATAATGGAGCATTGCGTTTTGATACGGCAAAACAGCCTGATGCTGAGCGTATTTCTAATATTCTGTCTGCCATAACGGATAATTGATCTAATGCATCGGAACTGATTGATAATATTTGCTGAACATGCGGAGGAAGGCATTGCAGCCATAAATTTTTTATAATTCGTCTGACATAGTATTAGTGGCAAGTTCGCGCATTTGGCGTAATAAATGTGATGGTCTCTTATCACCCAATTCTAGCTGTTTAATTTTTTGCTATTGAGAATCTGCAAAACTCTCTATTAGTCTCTTTTTTAATGCGTCATATTTATTTGAAGCTGGAGGTGATAATAGTACATCACTAACTTGTGATAATATTTCGCTATCTATTGAAGAAACAACTATGTCAAATTTAGTTTGGTCAATTGTAATCCCACCAGTTCGAAATTGTACGAACCAAAGGGATGGGTTAGATTTCCAGAATAATGGTGGTTTGACAGCTACTCGAGCTACCTCCTGATTTATCAAAGGAGGATTCTTAGTTTCTTCTTCGGACATTTTCATTGTGAAAAAAAGAAGAAAAAAACTAATAATCCAATTGTTATGTATAGATGTTGATTTTTATATTGGAGAACAAAAATTGAATAAAGAAGTACTTACGATGAATGTTTTTTGTTCAAATGTTGTTGCAACTTAAAATATAGAAAGTTCATTAGATGTAAATGAAGCACTCACATGTTCATTACAATTAATTGTAGTTAAAGTAACTGATGTCAGGGTCACCAATTTGTGTGGGTCATGGTATTAATAATTGTCAATTAATATAAATATTCACTTATATTTGAGCACAATATACAAAAAGGTATCCATCCACCACAATATACAATGTAAAATCTATTGCACATGTCCTTTTTACTTAACTCTCTGATGTTACTGTTAACCTTACTACTGCTATCGCTTATGACAGTAATGCCACTACAGTGGTTTTTAGAAAATGTTGTGTGTGTGTGTGTGCGCGCGCGTGTGTGTGAACTGCATAGCTCAAAAACGAAAAATCACAGAAAGTTGATATTCCGTTTAGGTATCACCATGGTATCCGACAGTAAGTTGTCTGTCAAAATTCCTCTACCGGAAGTACCAATTTACTGAATGATGTTTTTACTTTATTGCGATTTTCTCTAAAATGACTCCAACGATTTTTTTTTAAAGTTGGTATATCAACTACACATACAAAGTTCTACAATTTTTATTTCATACATTTCTCCGCACTTTTGGGGAAGCGGTTGGCTTTAATTTTCTGAAAAGTGCTATTTCTGTTTACTACACAATTCTATATCTAAATAATATTAATTAGAATTAAATAGGTTGAAATTCCGTGTTTTAAGAAAACTGGATGACCGGAAGTGCGTTTTTAACTGAGAAGTATTTCTCAGTTTCTATTTTCCCAATCATGGCTCCAACGACTTTCTTTACACTAATTATGTGAACTACACATATAAAGAGCAACAACGTTTATTTAAAACACTTCTTCGGGTAAACTCATTTAAAAGGGTTTTTGGGATAGAGGTAGGGTTATGTTAACCACGAAAGTGCTATCTTAGTTGATTATACAATTCTATCATCTTAATTAGTAAACATGAAGTGCGTTTTTACTGCATTTTTTTTCATTTTTCACGATTTTCTCCATAAAATCACCGACGAATTTATCATTAAATTTGGTGCACTAATTATAAAATTTGTCAATTACAATTTTTAAACTGCAGCAAGATGTGAGTGTTTCAAGCAAGATTTTTTTTTAATTTTTGCGATTTTCTCAAAAATTTCTCCAACGATTTTCTTAAACACCGCTTTAGCTGCACACAGAAAAGCCTACTACTTTACTCCGAACATTTTGCAAACAATTTGGCGACTTGAGGGCGCCACGACGTTTACAATGTTTCTTTTATTTTCAGTAAAGTTTAATTTGTGGGTTTGTGGGAGTCTGTGTTTTGTGGACGCCTTGAATATATTTGTCAAAATATTGGCAAAATTGTATTTATTTTTCTCACTTAATATTAATCTTAGTTGATAAGAATTCAAGAAAATTCATATCGTTCAGAAACCTATTCTGTAAATTCGCAAGCACTGCATTTCTGCCTTTAATGGATCTTAGAAGTAAAACCGTAAATCCATAAGATAGTAGAACCTAACTTGTACTGAACTGCCACTTAATGTGGTCAATCAAGGTCCCCAAGAATCTACTACAAAAATCTTTTCCTGGAATGGTGTATATTTATGCTTTATAGTTAGCAGGCGAATTTAAAGAAAATTGTGAACAACTGAAAAAATATTACCCTGTAATGCAGCTCCTCCCAGCGACGGAGTTTGATGGAAACCGTAGCGACTGAATTCGACTGTGGCAGCCACAATTTTTCGTTGTCAAGATATTTGATTGGCACATTCCCATGTTTGATATATTGCTGGAGGTTATTGGCCGCGCTGTGCAGAAATTAGTACTTTCATCTTCCTCCCTGCATTGTCTTCTTCTAATATGGAAATGGAAATCTGGGGAAATGAAGAAGTGAATTAATTAGCTAAGTTAGGCGTCTCCCTTACATTGGCCCCGACCCTGCTGTTGCATGTTACTGGAATCATAGCTGACCAGCATCCAGACATGGACATATTCACAGCATTTATTCTTATGGATGAATGAGCTCAGGCGGAGTTGAAGATATTGAACACTGGATATCAAAAGTGGTTGTGTTTACGCAAACTTCTCTTACACATTAGTAAGATTCCTTAGTGAGCATTCAGATTGAAGGAAATATCTGAATGTAATTGAAACTTGTGGCAGACACCTTGAGTAGAGTTTGCAAGACATAGGAGAACCTATTCATGACTGACTGCCTTGGATTGTTGGGAGCAGTGTGTGTGGCAGAGCTCAGGCTGGTTGCGCCCAAGATGTTGATGTGTGCTGACTGCTGTGATCCCTATGCAGGCTGCCCCTTCCTTCCACCAATGCTGACTGTTCACACTGCATTAAGTGTGCAGTGCCTTGCAATATATAACAACTGCACTTTATAGGAAAGCTTATTTAAATTATTATAACATCTTACTGGGTATAAGCAAACACTGCATTCGTTTTTAACCTTTATTTTTAACTTTTTTTTTGTTTACTTTATCTAAATATAATGAAAACAAATTTGCCTTAAAAACTAAGCGTTGCAGACGGCCAAATCCTTGACCAGTTTCTTGTACTCTTCGAAAGCCGGTACTACGTCGCTTACGGCCACAAGTCCTGTAGCGTGGTTCTGGAAAATTTAAAACATTTTATTACTACTCGCACAAAATTACGAATTGTGCTAGAAACGAATATTAAAGGTTTCACAATTCAGCTTTAATGTCCAATGGGGGAGGCAACAATACAGCAATAAATAAGATCATATTGTATACTAACTGAAAACAGCACATTGGGGTCTCCTTTAAAATCACCAAACATCAAGAAGTATTCCGGATGTTCACTAAAGATCTTTCCAGCTGTCAGTATTGAATGTCTCACTTCGTCCAGGTGTACTTGGCTAAGATCCGATCTCACTAATACCTGTGCACACAGTAACAATTTCTCTGTAATTTGTTTATCAACCCTTATTGTTACAATTAGCTTTACCTGCATTTAGGTTAATTACAGTTAAATATCTGATATAAAAATAACTTGTGCCTACACTATAGACCACGTGGTAGCGCTACATTAAGTCCCGGAAATACTGACTGTACAATTTACAGATAATGTATCAGCTGACCAACAATCCATCTCATCAATAGAACAAAAATGATCACTGGAGAGAAAATCGTAAAAATACCGGAGAATTCAGAAATCTATTCTGAAAGATCACATTTCTAACTACTTATTCCCTTCAAATTTTAATAATATATCTGCTGAACCTTAATATTATCTAGGTTGTGGAACCGTAAATTGTAGTAAAGTGGCCGTTTAAGGAAAATCTTAAGATGCTACTACCATCACAGCCCCAAAAATCAATTTTCCTAGACATATGTTTTAAATAAAAGTGATAGGTCTGTATGTATGCGTCTAATAGGTGAAGTTTGAAAAAAAAACATCGTAGAAGCCGTTTTCAAGAAAATCGCTACAAGGTTCCATAAAAGTCGCACTTCCGGTGATAGAAACTTTCGTTTAGATCCCAGGTAAACGGAATATCAATGCTTCCTGCGATTTCACGTTTTCAATTACATACAATGGTTCCTTCAATCTTAATGCCCAGTGAGGGGTCTTACCAGTGCCTAAGAGAAGACCGCGTAAACGTATTTTCTTCAAACATACACAGACCATTCGCTAAATTTATTGTTTCTTCCCCTCCCCCCATTCCTAGTTTAAGAAGTATTGCGATCGTGACAAATTTTCGAAATTGAGTTTACACCTGAAACACATGTCCTGGGGTCCCCTGTGTTCGAAAAAATATTTTCAGCGAATGGTTTATTATGTGAATTACAACAGGATATCTCACAAACGAAAAATCGCAGCAAGCTGAAAGTTGATATTCCGAGTGGACACCACCACCACGACTGGACACCACCACCACGACTAGGCACACCACCACGACTGGACACCACCACCACGACTGGACACCACCACCGCGACTGGACACCACCACCGCGACTGGACAGCACCACCGCATCGCACAATAAGCATTTGGGTAAAATCCAATGATTTCTTTCAACTTCGTATCCTATCTGTACACACATAATATCTATCATTTTTATTTTGAACATTTTCCCCCCAAAATTGATTTTTTGTGAAGTTGTGAGGGAAGAGTAGCGTTATGCTTTCCTCTAAAGAACCACTTTAGAGTATCACTGTGTTTTACTGAAATAATGGTTTTTACCTCCTACGTAATATTAATACACATCAGAAGCATTGAAAGGATTCCAAATTTTAAAACAAGTTGACCGGAAGTGCTAGTTTGTAGAATAGGTTTTTGAGTTTTTGGAATTTAACGTTTTCCTTTAAACTTGGTATGCTAACTTCACAGATGGAAACGTATAACTTTTATTTGAAACATTTTTACAAAAAAGTATTGGATAGTTGGGGGGGATTTGAGGCGTTAATTTCAAATGTTATATGTAATTGGTCAGCGTCTTTAAGAACGCTCTACTGGGCCACATCACTTCTCTACCTGGCAAACTTAGGAGGTTGGTACTTATCTCCCACCACCTTCATATTGATGTTAGAGCAAATACTTAAAATTTGTGTTTAAAGAAAATTAGTCATTTTATATAAAAAGGAGTAACAAACATGCGAGTGTTTCACACCAGATTTTTGATAAAATGTTTTGCTGAAAACAGTTGGAAAGAAATTGTGTTTCGATGTGGTCGAATATGTAAAAAAAAAATATATATATATAAATAAATAAAAATTGTTTTTATAGTGTAAATTAACAAATTAGAAATGAAGCATACCAATCTAGGAGGCACTGTGATCAGGCCGCATGCTTCTGCTTTGTCGATAGGCTTACGGCTGCCATCCTTGCAAAGTACTTCCACAGCACTGATCTCTGTTTACAAACAAAAGTAATTCGTTAGATAATTAGTATTCACACGAAATTCTGTGATATTTTATGGAAGATTCTAGATTCCACAAACTATCTTGCAATTAGACAGACAGGCTGGATTTAAAATAGCTACTAATAGACTGGACTTACCAGTGTCGTGAAGTGCTGAAAAAGGTACAAAAGCAACATCTCCTTGGCCAAACACAATACACTCAACTGGATCGTCTGATTCTGCAAATTTATTTTTTTTTTAGTTAAAATCAAAGTAACGTTTAACAAATAAGTTGAATGTTGGCACTGGTATGTCTTCATCTGAGCCGAATCTGTTACCACTGCTCCATTTTGAGACTGTTATTCTTTGAAACGGTAATTTAGGGTCAATAATTAATTAGTCAGGATGGCAACATTGCCAAGGAGTGACTAAATTGGATACAGCAGGCTAACACCGTGATCTTATCAAACAACGCTACCCTAATTAGAAGGAAGAAGTTAGATTCATAAATAATTAGGATTATAATAGCCAGTACTTCAACCTGTACTCCTTTATGGTCCTGAAAGTTACAGGTATTGGAAAAACAAGCCAATAGGATAACTTCCTATAACGGGAATTTGCTTTCTTAGGCGCATTTAAGGAAAACTAGGAGAGATCATGTAATAAATGCGCATATAAGGCAGATTAATCCAAATACTACAATTGCAACAAATTTTCGGCAGTAAGGCCATGTGATCAGAATGGAAGAATCACATGGCCAAACAGCAGTAGATGCCAGACCCAGTTTGTACGCTTCCCTCAAGAGAGTATGGGTTCGCCCTCTGAGAAGTATTTCTCTAGACAGCAGGCCAGGCAATGGGGGAGTGTCTTAGGGATGAGAAGGATTTACGAGACAGGAAGCATTGGAAGGGCTGGATTGGGCTGCTTTCCCCTATTCACGGCACAAAGGAGATCAGGAAAGAAGTTTCAATGTTGCACAACACCTCAAGGTTACAGCATTATTACCAAAGAGAACTTACAAGAAACTTGGGAAAACTGAAAAGAAAACCTACATCAAAGTAGAACTTCCGGTTGTGAACCATTTTTGACCAAAACCTTATTGTTGGATCTCCTGTTAGATCTAAATGAAAAATCAAGATGGAACATTCTGCGAATTTCCGCCATGAAACATATATTACCGGTCAAACGTATTTCGGAAAGAAAATGTGGCCCAATACAACAATAGGAGAAAGTAGTATGGAAATACTCACGTTGTACGGCCGAGAAGAATTCAGTCATTGATTTCTCATACGGGCAATGTGATTTGGAAATCAATTTCTCTTTAACCAAGTATTCAAGAACAGCGTTAAAACCTATTGCAAAATATATTGAAGTATTTTAAACTAAACAGAAAATATGCGGAAGAAATACAAATTTTCTAAATAAGTTTTGTAAAACTGACCTGCTCTACCATTTTGTACAAGGCAGGCCTTTTTAGCTTTCAGACTAGCTAAATCTTTGAACTGACTAGACTTCTTAACAACCGCTACTAATTCTTGTTTGTTCTCATTCTTGTACTGTTCGGTAATTATTGGCTTCAGGTTGTATTTCCTGTAAACATGGATGTTATGTAGTTAAATTTGACCATGATTAATTATCAAGGGAGAATTTAGGTTGGCTTTGATCTAAACGTGAACATAATCGCATAATCCTAGACTGGACATGATCAATTCCTTCTGACTTAATAGAATATCTGAGTATTCTATATCTACAGATCGGATTGTCAGCTTTGTACGCTTCCCCTAAAAGCTTGGGATTTTCTTTCGTTCTACATGATGACAGCCAAACTGTACAACTTGATGTTATTCATACGAGATGAATACGCTTGCTGCCGAAAACAATTCTTTTTTATAGATTGCGTAGTGTGTGAGTCAGAAAATTTAAACTTGGATTAGCATCTCTAGAAACTGCCCTTGACGTACCCAAAATTCAAGTCCTCACTGCACGTAATTAAGCAAATTTTAAGATAGAATATCTATAATCGTACTGTCACTCTGCGATCAATACCCGACCGATATGATCCACGGCAGCCTGCAACTGGGCTTCTTTTTAGACTGGTACATTGGGCCAAAACAGGTATATATAATTCTCTCTGGCAGTGGCATAGCGTGGATCCTGTTCCTACATAATCTCTTATATTTTTTTTTACCCATGATCACATATCCTCACCAAGGAGCTGAAAAATATTTGGTAACTCACCAATTAGGCAAAATGTCACTAGTCAGAATTCTCGTATGATAACAGTTAATTAGTCTTTCCAGTTTTAAATTTGGACATGGCCCACGCTACGCCCCTGTAATATTACATAGTTGGTACAGCCATACATTAAATTCAAGTGGCGTTTTAGAGAAAATCTTGACAATGCCGTTCTCCCAGAATCCTCCACAATGAATTCTCTGGGAAAAATTGTTTCAAAGAAAATGACACGTATTTTAGAGTGTAGAGAGTAATCGACGTTTAAAGAAAATTATTGGATCCATATTCAAGAAAATTATTCATTAAAGTCGCGCTTCGTTTGATGGATCTGCATTTCTGAAACCTCAGTGTCAAATGCGGTGGTCTGAGTTCCCTGCGATCTTCTGAGATATTTTGTACTCACACTTAAAACCCACATATAAAAGATTTTTTTTTTCACATTTGGAGGAAATTTAGGATCTCAAGAAAATCTTTAAATTTATAATTGGGTCAGTAACTACAACCACTACTGTAACATTGACGTGACACTACATTTTCCAGCACACTATGTTTCCAAACTTTGGAATCTCTTCCGGTCGAGATGGACCTAGCCAGATAAACACTTGGTATAAAGAAGAGAGTGAGGATGCAGGAGGTGTTATGTCGCATGCGCAGCAGCATCAAGTGCCTCTATAATCCTTAAGATGGATAGTCTCTATTAGGTGTTAACAACCACGATAGACCAACTGATAATTGAAAGCAATGCATATGAGCGGTTGCGAATATATTTGAATGAAAAAAAATTAATTAATATTAAGAAATTGAAAGGCAATAAAATATCACAGCGTGTGGGCCATCTTCGATTCATTAGATTCCCTTGAACATAAGCCACTGCTCTCAGGCAATAATCATCTCTCACTCTCTTACTTTATAATCAATCAAAGCGATTCTTGCAGTGTTAGTCTAAAACTTAAATCCGGAACTACATGTAGAAACCTCTTACACTGTGTAATCAACGTCAGTTTATAATAAACCACAAACACAGTCTCAACCTAAAAGCCCCAATATTTTGCAAAATAAAACAGTTTCGATACTAACTCAGCAAGTACAGCTTCCTGTGGATCTGCCACGTACACTTCCGCCTGTTTCTCCTTCACCGCCTGCAAACACTCTACAGTATTTTTTTTAAGAACACAGCCTAATTTAGGACGGATATCTCTAGAGAATGCCACTGTCTTCAATTCTTCACATTTGTCCAGTTCTTTTTGGCTAGTTACACAGAATCTTATCTGACGTCCGGGAACCATAAAATTACGAGAGATGACGTCATAGTATTTAGCTGAAATTATATAAAAACAAAATGATTATTTCATTTTAAAACAGATTAATGATAAAGCTTCATGTTCTAACTTGTATAAATCTTCATGTTCTATCTGACAGACTATCCTTTTTTTTTTTTCTTTTTTTTTTTTTTTTTTAGGCGCGTCAACATCTAAGGTCATTGGCGCCCGGAGCCTTCTCAGTGCACTGCCGGCCCCTCCGGACAGTGTTCTCTCGTTACAGACAAGACTGTCCGTCACCGGACAGTGAGCTGTAGAGGCTCCTAGGAAGAAAAAATCTAAGGGTAGCACAGCTAGACTCGAACCCTGTGTAGACTATCATTATTTCCAAAAGGAAACTAAATGTACTCAAAAACACCGTATACGTTAACTGAACTCAATCAGGCACTTCAATCAGGTTTTCCATGATTCCCTGCTTCAATTTGGGTCACCGACCGGTTTCCGGTATTCACACATCTCCAGAATATATTCATACAGTGTTAGGAACTCTCACGCGCGCGTGTGTATGTGTACTGATTTTTATTTCTGTATTCTGCGATATCACATTGTTTATCAAGTTGTCCTGAAGATATGTGAGCGCCCGAAATGTGATTCCTTTATGGAAGATCACAAAATGAAATGAGCTATCACGAAAAAGTTATGTAATGTTTTCAATCATTGCAGTCCCAACCACATACGTTTTGCTGCCTGCACTTTCGAATATTCGACTGTATATTTGCTAATGCAGGCATAATGTTCTAATCGACGGTACTGTTGCAGTAATTGGGCCAAATCACCATGCTAGTGACTAATAGCTACGTTCTGAGTCAAACACTGTACAGTGCCAAACACTGTATAAAATGCGCATTTCCCGTCAAATAAGACTAAGCCTAAGATTTAAAAACAGACTCTCAGATTTCTTTTTTCTATTCTCTTATAATTAATGATTGCAGAATATGGTTATACGAATTAAATGCTAACATAAAGTGATATCAAACGTTCCCCCATAACCTGAACCTACCCAACCACAGGCGCCAAACTATGTAATGCCTTCACTTGTTGAATACTTACAATGAATTAATTACTTATACAATGAAGGCATCATTCAAGTGACAATTTTTTAAAAAAAACTTCATTTTGAGGCAACAGACCGATTCATCCATCTTAAAAGGTAGACAGTAAAGCTATTGCAATTATTTTCCCTTTAGTAAGCCAGTAAAATCTAACACAGATTTTCAAATTTAATTAAAAAATAATTATTATTATTATAGCAACCTTAAAGGTTAAGACGGTTTCACTTCAGATTGGGATGAAAGTTAACAGTAAAGAAAAAAAAAGTAGTCACTGATGAGTCGATATGGTGTCAAATATGATGGCGTATCCAGGGACGTCGAGCAAAAGCTCTCATAACTGAAGCATAAGAATTAGAGATATCATATCCCTAAAAGGACAGTTTCTTCAGGGCAACAATATACAGTGAGTTTGGAAATAGAGGACCGAGAGGAACGTATAACTTCTAAGTAAACCTGGGAATTCCTTGACTATATAGAGATCAAACATGCTTCTCAGACAATCCTCGTATAGTCAAATAAATATCAATTGTTTGGGGATATAAGTTGAATATATCTGTGGATGTGGAGTATACGTCTCACTCAGCTTTCGCAAGTGGACAAGCATTTCTTTAGGAATCTTGGTGTTTCCTTGTGTCATTCCTGTCTAACAACATTTACACAATTTTATATGGGAAGGGATTAGCACAGAGGTGACGCGCTGGACTAGCGGAGGTCCCGGGTTCGAGTCCAGAAGTGCTGCCCTTTGGCAGCAGCTATCCAGCAGTGATGGATAGTGTTGTTTCTATGGCCAGCAGTGCACTGAGAAGGCTCCGGGCGCCAATGACGCGCCTTAAATTATAAAAATACACATTCTATATTGATTTGGTTATATAAAATTTCTTGGGACATTCTTTGGGACATACAAAATGGGATATTTAGAGTTTTTGGTTTCATTCCTTCCAATAGCATGGTGATGATATTGGACTAAACAAAAAGTGGCGTAAGGCAAAAAGAGAAAACAAAGTGATTGAACAAATACAATCGCAATATTAAGCCATTCACAAACAAACAAGCAGAGATAAGTTAATATATTAATAAATATCAATACAGAAACAACTTGAAATAGATTGTACCTTTCTTTAAATATTCCTCAGGTGATACAACCTTGTTATCTACAGCTAGGGTTTTGTCACTAAGTAGAAGTACTGAGGTAATCCAGTCAGCGTGTTTATTTTCACCGAGGTTGTTCAGTTTGCTAATAACTTCACGCAGTTCTTTGTATTCACTGAAATAATAAATAAAAATATAAATGGATAGAGACAAATTAATTTTATTTTATAAGACGGTATACATAATATTGATTTCTCAAGTTTTTTTTTTCCAAATTTGCTAGGCGTGCAAAATAAAACAAGTGGAATTAGTATATTAATATAGCACCTGTTGAAAATGGCATGAGTAATAACATAACTAATTAAAATTATCAAAGGCTAATTCCACTGAGGATTTATTTTGCACATCTAGCAAGTCGAAAAAACTTGTTTCCGCAACAGGCCCAGCAGCAACAACCGACAGACTTGCAAGACGTTGAGGGGGGAATCGCGAGCAGGCCACAGTGCCTACCGCCGTTTAGTTCTAGCCTTCGCACTTTACCGAATATCGGCACTTCTTGGGTCGAAAATATACGAAAGTCGTTGAGTTCATAAACGTTCAAAATACTATATATTGTTGGGAGGTTACATGGACTCAGGAAAAATGCATTGCTTACAAAAGACATTTCTTTCTTTAAATAGACTTTTAATATAAATTATACCAACCAGGAACAAACATTAACCGGACGTCAAAATAGTAAATAAACAAGTAACCTTCCCAACCTTATTACAGATAATGTCTTTGGTTTGACTGTATACCTTCATTCCCCAAGCTTTAAGCGCACTCATTGCGGTGTTCAAGATATTCTGGTAGACCCCTTAACTATCAGCTCTCCGCTTTTTTCGCAATGTTGGGTCAAAACCGTCTTTCCACTGTCGGGAATCCAGCCCTAAGAACTTTCACGCCAAAGTTAAATTTTTAAAATATTATATAATTGTTAATCAATATGACTTGAAGTTTTCTTGAAAAAGTTCGAAGTTCGAAGAATTTATAAAACGAAAAAACAGCTCACGCAAAAGGACGCTCCTACTGACACCCTGGGAGGGTGCTAGGGGGAGAAAATCTAAGAGTAGCACTACTTGACTCGAAACCGGAACTTCCTCACTGAGCTAATCTCACCCATACATACATATGTACGTATATAAACTTTTTCTAGTATTCAAAAACATGTACTATGTAAAAACATTAAAACTTAAAATATGTATATCCGGAGAAAAATCAGTTTCTTCGCGATACTTCCTGTTAGCAGCAGTAAGAGAAAGTAAAGTTCACACTTACAAATAGCACAGATTAAGTTTAAACTTACTTGGCAACCTCCTTGGTGGCCAGGTATCCTTGCCAAGGTCTGGCCGCCCAGGAACATGGTGTGCCTGTCACAGGTTTCTTACTGCCGTCCGGACACAGGTATGCGTAATCCTCAGGTTTGTGTTCAGTTGGTTTAGCCGGTGTACTTCCGTAGGCCATCTGAAACATTTTCAGTGGTCAGTTGGAATGATGTTCACAATTGAATGTACCAATACTGATGCATTGTCAGTACGACCTTTGGTAAAAACAGATCACGGATTGTTGTCTTTTTTCAATTTGAAAAAATT
Source organism: Triatoma infestans (assembly GCA_011037195.1). NCBI lineage: Eukaryota > Metazoa > Arthropoda > Insecta > Hemiptera > Reduviidae > Triatoma > Triatoma infestans. The sequence continues at coordinate 42,507 of JAAEAF010003045.1, forward strand.
AGTTATCACTAAAGAATATGTTTGTTTATTTGAATGAGATATACATTTATACGGAAGGACAGTTCCTTCTGCACTCTCTCTTCACATTCTCACTCTGGTGGATAAATTATAAACACAAAAGGTGAGCAACTATTCTTTACACAGAGGAGCCCTGCATATAAATGTAACATTTTTTTCTTTTATTTATTTATATGAAAATGCACCCATAGAAGAGTGAATTTGATTCATGGTTCGGGAATACTAATTCCATGTCCGGTTATAAAACGGGTAACATTTTGCGAAAATCTTACAACAGCACTTCTTTCCAAAGGCATTATTGTTCATGAAATCTTAAAAAAAAAATTAAATTTGATCTAAAACTTAAACAAATCTCTTGGGCAACAGCGAAGATCAGGCCTCCCCACTCGCCAGCGCAAATTTCACTGGTTTCACCTCAGTAAACAAGGCGCTTAATATCTGGGATTTAATGTCACAGAATGCCAGTTTTCTTTAATATTGGACAGTTTCGGATTCTTTAATATCAGCAAGTTTGTGTAGAGAAGATGACTTGCATTTTTAAATGTTCTGTCACGGTACACGACTGAAATCCTTAACAGAACTATAAAAGTAAAAGTCTATGTCTCTAAACAAAATCTTGATGGTTTCGGCGGATGGAAAAAATGCGATGATCTCGGCCGGAATTATAGGATAGAAGCATGCAGTGATAGATACAATCCTGGATATTATCCAGCATTGCGGTCAGACCCAAATATTCAATGGCGCTTTCAATACTTTATAACAGAAATAAATGAAAAGCTATTTTTTTTATCACGGGGCGTCCATTATGCTGAAATTCCGAATTTTAGAAATCGGTTAATCAGAAATACGACATAACTAATTTTTAGTGAGGCTGTAAGATCTTTGTAACTGATCGGGTCACTTTGGCAGTGATAGAAGCGCTACTGCAGGTGTACAATAAGTTTAGGTGGCGCCTGCGTGCTAACAGCCAAGTAAAAGAGTACGGTCCAACAGTATCACCTGTATTAAGGCCAACTAAATGTTTAATACAAATTTCAGGAATTCACAGATTTTAAAGAAACACTGTCAATTAATAATCTGGTAAGAAAAAGTCGTATGAGTGTTATACACAACATTTTTTTACATATAACTTTTTTAAGGAAAGATAGATTTTCAAGTCCATACAGCAAGGGCGCAAACAGTCCATTTAACTCATTAGCCAATTAAACATCAGTATCCTTTTTTGTAATGAGACCGGAAAATAATTTATACCCATGTTTTAATTAAAAATTTAACCTTGTAATCTAACATATCTGAATAATAGATAAAACTGGCAAATATCCGGCAATTTGTTCAGATTAATTCTCTTCTTTCCACCCCACCCCCCAAATGTCATTTTATAAACTGAATGACATTAAATTTGGTTAAACAATGGTAGTAACTGGGCTACTTACTCCAAAGAATTTCTTGACAAAGATAACCTTGGTCCAAGCAACCTGTCCACCTGTAGCCAAACATCTCAAGGCCCCTTCGTAGCCAGAATTCTGGTCGGGATAATCACATTTCTCTGGATGTTCGCAAAGTGCGCACAAGTTTTTATATGTTGCCTCTGCATTCAACATAGCAAAAAAAATCATTACAAAAATTTTAAAAAAATGTCTAGCATTTAAAAAGCATATTATTAGAAATATCTGTTTACTTTTTAGTCTTTGAAAAATAAATAACTGAAATTAAATAACACTATAACCCCATACACACACGCGAACACGGCTGACAGACATGATTACGCAATCCAGCTTTTTGATAAATGACTCCTCTTTTGAATAGGTTAGCTGATGTATTGTATCTTAATTAGTTCATCCATTTATCATGTTACTACAAATATAGTTGAGGCTATTTTTGGAAGATAGTGTGCTAAGTCAGTAAATGTCATATTTAGGTTGCCTTACTTGCTTTATTAATTCATGTTTAGTTTTATATGAAAGCTAATATTGGTAACACTGCCATATTAAGGGACAGAATGTAAACAAATATGTGACCTCATTCTCAAATGTGCTTATCACGATACTTATAATCGATAATTTTTATGTGTGGAGTAGAATTCAATAATAGCATACAACAAGTTTGGATGATTTTTATAAAAAAATCTGGTATGAAAATCTTAAAACTGTGAAATACTGTAGTTATTACAGTTATGCAATTTAAAAATTTCCTTTAAACTTTGGTCTATGTTAAATGATACATGTTGGTTAGCACACAAGGCAGGTAATTTTTGAATGTGTTTACATTGTAATCCACAAAACAGACCCAATAATATTGATTAATATTTGAAATCTAACATTACAAGCTTACCAAGAGCTCCTAAAATAAATATTACAGAAAAATGTCCTAAATAAAAGTGATATGTTTATATCAGTGCAGTTAGACCGATTTTCTACAAATTTGGAACGCTAGCAATACTTCTAGTGTACCGTACAACCGTTCACTTTACTGAAATGATGATACACTAGAGAAAAGCTTAATGTTGCTGCCCTCCCAGAAGACCCCAAAAAATCAATTTCCCTGGAAAAGTGTTTCAAATAACCATTAGGTATTATAATGAAAAGAAAATCGTTGGAGCCCTTTTAGTTTAAATCGTGAAAAACTGAAGAAACTATTAATAATCTCGCACTTTCTCTTGATGGAGTTTGACCATATATATATATATATATTCAGGGAACCAACCGTACGTACGAATTTCCATCAAACCTCATTTTCGAAAATTTGTCACGATCCAATATTTGCTGAGCAGTAAGAGAAAGTAAAGGTCCTGCAAGAGAGTCTTGTCATTACTGAATTTTATTCTCAGTTATCCTAAATATGAGAAAATTTTCAGGATGCTGGATCGTTCACAAAGCTGGAAAACAGCACAGAATTATTTTGCAGCTTCACTTTCTGGCCATTGACCGGTTTCGGACGTTCGCCCATATTCAGACGCCTTGATAAACAGGGGCAAGAATATTTCACATACTACTAAAAACTAGTGGTGATTAAGTACTAAAAACTACTGGAAAAAACTAAATGCAAAGTATTTTGAAGCAAAGTGCCAGTAAAAAGGAGGCAAACAAATATGAACCAGGAAGTTTACATTCTTTCCCCATGTGCTCCAGTCTTACCGATTGCCCTTATCGATTATGAACTACATCACTTACTCAGTCTGCTATTAGTTTCCGGATGTGGAGACCAAGTACCCACTAAACATGCTTTGCTGAACAGATTCGACAAAGCTTTCAGTTCAAGCTCTCTTGGGCTGACAGAGGCATCGTCTAACGGTCCTAGGACACCCATGTGGGCCAACTGTTGAGTAAAAATGTATTAGAAATTAATGTATATAAAATGATAAACTGACGATATTAGCTTTGTTCTGTTACTCACTTTTGTTATTGGAATCTTATAGCCGACATTTCTGCCAACGCCTGTGTGACATGATTTCAGTCCTTTCAGGCCTTCTTTAATATTCTTGATGTTGAGATCTTTATGGACCACTGCTACTGCCTCGTAACGGAATTCGGCTGAAAATACACTCATTAAAAATCTATTCATATTTGTGTCAAGTTTTCTTGCTTGTTCCAAAAAAATTAAAATAAATGCCATAATTACCATCTGGTTCCTCTTTAGTTCGAATTTCTTTAACAACATCAAAGTGATCTTTGCCCAATATGGCAACATTGTACATATCTTCTGGATCTAAGGCTTCAAAGTCAGCTTTGTGTCCTTCAAGTTTTTCAGTACAATCATACCTGTTTCAATGGTAATGTTGCAAATTTAGTACTACGAATAAAGTATTATGAAATCTAAATGCCCTGCTAAGGCTAAACAATGTTTGTTATGAACAATAATTAATAAAATTGAAATCAGTGAGATCTGAAAACAAATCAATTTTATTATTATAATTATTATTAAACTTACTAAAGCGGTATCAGTTCAAGTTTTATGCATCAATAGATTTAGAAGGAACTAACTGGTAAAGCTAGAAAGAATCTCCATTGTTGGTTAGTAATGGAAACACAATTGAAACCTTCTTTCTGATAGGCTATTGAATACAAAAGGGTATACTCCATGCTCAATTAGCAACCCTGAATCCCAACTTGAAATCAGAAGCAAAGAGTGTCACCATATTAAACGAAACTTCCGACATCCAAACCAAATTTATCGACGAAAAAACCTCCAAGTGTAATATTAGGATGGTACTGGAATAATCAATTTTGAATTGCTCAAAACCCGAACAACCTGTTACTGACACAAGCTCTACTGTCAAAAGATGTTTTGAATCAAGAGCTGATGCCGTTTTTTTTTGTTTTTTTTTATTGTCTGTAGGAGGGACCTATGCTATCCAAAGGCCTTCTGGGCCACTCCAAAGATCGGAGCTTTCTCAGTGCACTACCGGCCTCCCGACAGTGTTCTTTCGTTACAAACAACACTGTCCATCATCGGACAGTGCGCAAGGTTCCTAGGAAGAAAAAATTTAAGGCCAGCAGCTGGACTAGAAACCCCACACCTCCGCGATGCTAGTCCAGTCTACTACCACAGATCCCTTAATCCCTTCCCTTGTGCTGATTAAGTTTTCAAATTACAACTTTTTTTTATTAAACATTGCCTTCAATAATTATTAAATTGTGTTTTAAAAATAACTAATTCAAAAACATATATATTTTTTTCAAAAAATGTGCAGAAAAAGTTACTTATGTAAAACAATTAATTAACTTAACTGAAACTCTGATACTGTTTACATAACTACTTATATAAAATCAATGTTTTATTCCTAAATTTAGTGTGTAGAAGTTAATAACCTGTCTCTGGCCGAGACACACTTGACTGGAACGTTGGCAGCCTTGCCGTCTTCCATCATCTTCACACAGTCACGATATACTTTTTGTGGTACGCATATTTTAACTGGAACATAATAAACATTGAACATACATTAGTAAAGTTATTTTTAGTGGAGTATATTAAATTGGTTAGTGGCTGGCTTTGCAGATTGACCAACTCAACTAACGTCAGTTAGCAAGCGACATTTACATTGTCATTCCTCTTCTAATACTATTCAATGGTGGACTCTTTAGAAAATAATGTTTATATTTTTTTAGCCCTAGATCTGTACTAGCCATTTCTTCAGGATCTTGGCGCCCCAGCGGGCAGTGGCGGCTCCTGACCTATATGTGGGGGTTCAACATATGTTTTTAAGTTACTTACATTACCTATTGTTATCAAGAGCTTGGCTAGATAGATATCATGAAGTAATCCAGGAGTCAGGTAAAAATTTGCATCCCTACCTCCAATTGAATATGTTAAATTAACAATAAATTGGTCACTGTGCACACAGAGAAAAACTGTGAAAAAAGAGTTGTAGCGTTTGAGTTCGAAAATTAATTGTTTAACTTAAAGGAAATTTTTATTATCTAAATAAAGTGTTTCGGTTCAAAGGAAATCTCACTGAGTTAGCATCAATTCTTTGCTGGGTCATATATCTTAGTGATGTTTTAAGTACCAACCAACACCACATTTTTATAAATATACAAATAATATATAAAATATAAGTATTGCTGTTACAATGCAAGTGGAATGTGCAAATAACTGCGGGTAAGATCGGGTAAGTTCGTTCAACGTTCAACGCACTAGTAACCCTCACTCATATTTTAAAAAAGTTAATAAGAATATAAGAAATATACACATTTCTATACTAACACAAAGAAATGTTTTTATATATGTACATATATATATATATATATATAAAATTGTCCAGCGCGACGCCGTACTGTAAGCCTCCAACTTCATACATTTCATAGATCTCCTGGTATGTATATGAATTGTACATACAATTCACTACAGTGCACAATTCATTAAACAAACACATTAAAGTGAGCTCCTATCAGTGGCGGCTACTGGTATTCCCGATTGCGCGACTGAAAAAATAAAAAAATAAATTAAATAAAAAGTAACAAATTCTCATATTTTTATTTTATTTCATATTTCAATTTCAAAAAAATACTTTCATTTTTATATTAGTTACAAACATTAGTCACAGTAAACATCGTATATATATTGCCTGATGTCAAATTCATATCCATAATGATGTGGAAAAAAATATTAGTTTGTCAAATCGAAGAATCAGACATAAAAGAATAGGAACGTATATCGGTATAGGAGCTCACTCTAATGTGTTGTTTAATGAATCGTGCACTCTAGTGAATTGTACGTATAATACGTGTACACACCAGGAGATCTATAAAATGTAGGAAGTTGGAGGATTACAGTACGGCGTCGCGCTGGAGAATTTAATATATATATATATATATATATATAAAACTTTTCTTTGTGTTAGTATAGAAATGTGTGTATTTCTTATATTCTTATTAATTTTTTTAAAATAAGAGTGGGGTACCCAGCAAATAATCGATGTTAACTCATTGTCTTTTCCTTTGAACCGGAACACTTTATTTAGATAATAAAAATTTCCGTTAAGGTAACCACGTAATTTTCGAACTCAAACGGTACAACTCTTTTTTCACAGTTCTTCTCTGAGTGCACAGTGCCCGATTTATTGTTAATTTAACATATTCAATTGTAGGGTAGGGATGCAAATCTTTACCTGGCTCCTATACTGATATACGAACTAACGTATTCTATACTAACTGATATATACTAACGTATTCCTCCTATGCTACTCCTACATACTCCTATTCTTTTATGTCTGATTCTCCGATTGGACAACAAATGGTTATGTTTTTTCACATCGATTTGGCAGTATGTACAATTTTTACTGTGACTAATGTTTGTAACTAATATAAAAATGAAAATATTTTTTTGAAATTAAAATATGAAATAAAATAAAAATATGAAAATTTGTTACTTTTTATTTAATTTTCAAATAGCTGGGGGGGGGGGTTCAGTCGCGCAATCGCGAATACCAGTAGCCGCCACTGCCAGCGGGTATACTATACCTAATACTCTGTTCACAGACAGAGAACTGAGAAGTGGAAATGGTGCAGGGATAGAGGCTTCCATAAAGATCGCCGCACACTTCTTAGAGTGCTCTGTCGTTGAAAAGAGAGTAATTGTCCCCTTCTAAAGATATACTTTAGGTAAGTAATAACCATTATTGAAACAAGTTAATACAGAATGAAGGACGTCAAAAGAAAGAAGAGAAAGCAAACTTGGGAATGATATTTCCAATTTGTCTTGCTACATTTCTTTTATCACTATGCCCTTTGTTCATCTTTGTTTTTACTGTTTTGGTTCAATAGAACTCAAATTATGGATATATACGACTTGATTCAGAATGCAATAAGAAAAACATTCAGACAATTACATATCATTCCTGAATTTAATATTTTCCTTATTTGTCAACTCTCAAGTTATAGTGTGGTGGGTGCTAGCGAGCATCCAATTAATTTTCTTATGGCTATGCTAAAACAAATGTATAAAAATACAAAGAGCACAACAAAAAACCACTACGGTGCATGAGTAGAGCTAGTAGGGCGGATAACAGAGGCAGCGAAAGGTCGGTCTTGGACGAAACCGGTAGAAGCTTCTTTGTAAAATCATTGTTTCGATGTTACCTCCACTTTGTGCTATTTCTTGTATCTTTGTCTAGTATCACAGTCGCACCGTATCACTGAACTTACCTGATGCTCAGTCTTACATCAATTGTTTATATTTCAATATAGTGAGTGACTCACTACATTCTTGTGTGCATCGCACACAATCTTACAAAGGCTGTTTGATTTAAAGATAATAAAATTATTTGTAAGTTTAATCGATTCTCTTGTACTAAAGACTTTTCTTCTATTCAGTGAAATTACTTCTTTGTGGCAGATATTGATAATTTATCGATAAAAGCAAGTAATTATAAACTGATCTACCAGACAGCATGCAAGTCAATAGGGAATTTTGATTTTGCCCAAATCAAATTTGTATATGGATGAATAATTCAAGCAGTAAACAGTCATAAATTATTCATTGTTTTTTTTTACTTATAACAGAACAACAAAAAATAAGCGAACGGAAATTTACATGTTGGAATATTATATTTTGATATTCTCTCACTTAAGGAAGTATTTTTCCTTGTATTTTCATCAGATCTTCACAAACAAATTGAGCATTATTTTGAAAACACCCTACTGTCAATAATGTGAACCACTTATAACATTACAGATAACCTATCACCTTGTAGGTTGTTGTTTTGTTATCCTTGAAGTGAGCATTGCTTCAGAAAGGTAGGTGGTGTATAGGCAGCACAGTGATGCTGTTGAAATAAACTTTTCGAAGTAAAATAAATAGCCTAAAAACTTTATTTAGGGCCAGACTGTTTGGATATTGCAGAATAAACATTGATGATGTTTATTTACCAGTTATTCTTCTATTAACAATTATTCTTCGTAGTATTTGAGAAGAGTATTGCATGTTCATATTAATTATTAGGATGCTTTGGAGAATTAACTTCTTTTTTTTCACATAGAAATAAATACAATATGTGTTAACTTAACAGACGGCTGAATGATATAAAATCAGTGTTATTAAGTATTCATCTGATTTTATCCTACTACAATATTATAATTAAATTTTATTTAAACTTGGAATTTTTATTGGACCTTAGCATAATTATACTAATATATTGGTAAGCACAATCAACAGATAGTTACTTGAATATGGAGTACATTATAGTCCAGAACCTCGGTCAAGGCTTCATTTGACACTTGGTCTGTCCTTAAGGTCAAAGATTTCGCTGAAATGAGTTTTTTCTGAAAATTCTATCATATATATAATTGATATATTCACATACTGCAATTAGCATACCAAGTTTTAAGAAAATCATTGGAATTTTTCTCCATAAAATTCCTAAAAACCACAAATTTGTTCAGTGACTCATTGGCGGTAAACCGATTTTTTTCAAACTTTTTATTGTGAAAAGTTTTTTAAGTTGGTTAATACGACCTCGTATATAGATGACAGATCGGTTCAATGTGCGCCAAAAGCCTTCACCACATTTCTACCACAATCTCTCCAACATTCGCTTGAAATAAAAGTGCCACATTGCACCTATTTATTACGGATAGTACATGAAGTTTGAAGAAAATGGTTGGATTTCTTTTTCGAGAATTTCTCAAGAAAGAATAAATAATCCTGTAAAGACATCCTTCCGGTTCACAGATTTTGATAAAAGAAAGACTTGGTACTGATTAGATGGTGGTAACTAAATGGAATGTCTAACGGAAACTCAATTTCTAACCATTTGATACGATCACCAGTTTTTTAGTAACAAGTGATCTTCTCTTATTTCAGAGAATCCATAAAATTTTACTCATTTTTACTTTCTCTTTCCTAGTAATAAGAAGTATTGTAATCGTGTCAAATTTTCGATATCGAGTTTTCACCGAAAATATCCGTTTTGAGGTCCCCTGAGTCCAAAAAAGTTGTTTTTAGCAAATGGTCTGGGTGTGTGTGTGTGTGTGTTTTTTCTGGCGTTAGTAACCTTAACGTCAGGGCGTTTATTTTTCCACATGCTCCAATGTACATTATTACATGTGTTAAGTGTACTGTACAAGTAAATTTAAATAAAAAAAATATATATATACATAAATACGTATCTATATATTATATAAGTTTACAGAAAACAGAAGTGATAATGGTAAATTATGCTTATTAACTAATTAACATAAAACAAAAGTGATCTAGATAAATTATGAAAACAGTTATTACTAAAATTCCTGAACTTTTAAATGTTTAATAAATTCCATGAACAGGTGATCGCACCTGTTTCAGAGGACATCCATATTTCCTGCCACTTTCTGAGACTATCTTCCTTGAGCAGGCTAGTGATATACGACAATGGAATTTTTGAAAATGCAATATCCAAATGTTCATCTTGTGAAGCCAATTTTGCCATTTCATCTGCTCTTTCATTTCCTTCCTTACCACAATGGGCCTTTACCCATGTGAAATTTATTTCTATGCGGAAATATTCTCGAAGAGCTACAATCTTACTCCGAATTTCCTCGACAAGTGAGGAATGTATCTTAAAATTGTTGACTGCTTCAATGGCAATTTGACTGTCCGTGTTGATAAGTACTTTGTCACATACTTGTTTAGTGGATATAAGCCATTCCAGAGATTTAGCTATGGCAACAATTCAGCTTGGTTATTTGAACAACAGCTTTGTAATCTGTATTGTCCTTCGTATCCTATTCTGTTATCCAAATAAACAATGAAGGCTGCACCAACATATTCACCACGTTTGCTCCCATCCGTGTAGATTACAATTTTATAAGGGTAGTCTTCCTCTTGCTGCCTTACTTTTCTCATATTTCCTGGATGCTTCCAACTAGAGAACGGTGAAGGCAAATCTATATCTTTTTGAGTATAAAGCTGGTAGTCAACTTTTCCTCTTTCAAGAAGATATCGTGTTGCGAATTCTTTTATCTTCAGCTCAATTGGGACCATTTTTGCAACCACAAGAGCAGCAGAATAAGAAATCGTCCTAAAACCCCTTATCATTCTTATTGCGATCAGCCTTTGGACTCTTGATCACTTTTTGACGTTATTTTTTTTTGACAAGCTGTTGCACCAAACCGGAGCCGCATATGTTATGGTAGGAAGGATTGCGCCGTAGTAAATTATCTCAAGGGCGTCACTACCCAATCCCCAATAAACCTTGGCTGCTTTTCCCAATTTGTTCAACAAAGCTGGACAGTTATTCGTTATGTAGTCAATATGTTCTTTCCAATTAAAGAATTTATCAATTATTACACCCAGGTATTTGATCCTATCCACTTGTTTAATAGATTTTCCGTCATAAGAGATATGCAAATTATTATTAGAATGCCTTCTTGCCACGACCATATAAGAGGACTTTTCTGGATTGAATTTTAATTTTTTCTTTTTAGACCAGATTAAAATTTCTCTCAAGCTGTAATTCGCGAGCATTTCTATTTCAGCCATCTCCTTTCCCCAAGATTATTAATAACAAGTCATCAGCAAATGCTACTGCTTTAACCTGAGAGGAAAAATTTATTTTTAATACTGAATCAAACACGATCGTCCATAATCCTGGGCCACAGCAAGAGCCTTGCGGGCATCCTTTCGTCACATTTTTAGAAACAAAGTAATGGTTAGTAAATAAAGTTGCTTTTCTGTTTGTGAAATAGTCCCGAAGTAATAGATAAAGATTTCTAGGACACCGTTGCGATTTCAGTTTGGACAAAATTTCTGGCCACCATGCTGCATCAAAAGCCCCTTCCACATCTAAAGTTACAAGCATTATTTTTCTTTTATTATTAAGATGTGTTTCTATTAATACTTTTACTTCCAGTATTGCTTCCATGGTACTAGACTGATGTCTAAAACCAAACTGGTTAAGGCTCAGTCCTCCTTCAGAATATAATTTTAACATAATCCTATCTATCATTAATTTCTCTAAAACCTTTCCTCCTACTGGTAGAAGACTAATTGGTCTGAATTTTTTGTAAGTATCTAATGTTTCCTTCCCTGGTTTAACTACTAATTTGATTTCAGAACGTTTCCATATTTTAGGAAATATCGCTCTTCTTAAGCATTCATTATACAAAGTCGTAATTGCAATGGGAAATAATTTAAAAACCTCTTTATATATTTCAGTTGTTATGCCATCTAAGCCCAGAGCCTTTTTATTCTTCAAGTTATTAATAACTGATTCGACTTCATCTTTAGAAAATGGAATATTATCTTCTGTTACAATTTCTTCTTTACTATTTAATCTTATAAAATTGTGTTCCTCACTATCATCCAATACATTGTCTTGAGGAATCAGTTTTTCTAATAAAGACTCGTAAGTCTCTTTCAGATTTTCTGTATATCCTCCATCTAATTTCTTTATTGTCGTAATAGATACCATTGGTTTAACTTTTCCTATTATTGTTCTGTATATAAAATCCCAAACGTTAGTTTTATTGCTTGCATTACAAGCTTCTTTCCAAGTTTCGATTTTAGCCTTCTTAATCATTTCACTATATACTTTTTTCATCTCATAATACTCTTTTCCGATTTTCCCTTAAACTTTGATTTGTATATGTTCTTTGAAACAATCTTCTCTTCCTATTTACTAAGTTTCTCATTCTATCAATTCACTGTTCCACCAAGGAACTTGTTTTCCAAATTTTTTGTTTGTTTTAGTAATTTTTATGGAATTATTGCAAGCTTCCCTCAAAGTATTTATAAACATTCCCACAATTTTATTTAAGTTATCACTATTATTTTTAAAAAATTCTGTTAACATACTATCAAGTTGAAAAAATGACATATCCTCAGTGCCGAGTAATTTAGAAAATTTTGTTTGAACTGATAACTGAAATTTGTTTATATTACCTTCATTAAGTTTGTAGATGGATCTCTTAGCTGTTGATTTACTTAAAAGTGTTGTTCCTTTTTCTAAATTAAATGTTATTAAATTGTGATCGGATACACTCTCATCATCACCGACTTTCCAGTTCTTAACGAAACTAACAAAATTTTCTGTAGAAAGAGTTATATCTATATAACTTTCTCCATTAGAGGTTTGGAAAGTAGGGATACCCATACCTTCATTTATTACATATAAAGATTCTTGCATCAAAAACATTTCCAGTATTTGACCTCTATTATTTGATAATCTATCATACCAATAAGTTGATCGAGCGTTTGAATCTATGCAACAAATCATAGGCACATTTTTGAATTGATTCAGTACATTTCTAAATTTGTTCAAATCAATAATAATATCTCTATTGAAATCGAAATAGGCGCTAATTCCCATTAAATTGAAGTTTTTATATGTTAATTGCAAAAATCTTCGTCTGATGCTTGTGAAACTAAAATCGCATCTATTTCTGTTTTTTTTATTACAATACCAGCTCTTTTAATATTAGATCCAAATTGATGTACTCTATATTTACTAGGAAATCCTGCTATTCTATTTTCCAAATTGTAGGGTTCTTGTATAAATGCTATGTCAAAATTTCTCGTTTCCATTAAGTTAGATAAATTAGCCATAGCTTTCCGCGACTTTTGGCTATTAAGCTGTATACATTTAATTTCATTCAAAGTATTTTTACTCATAATACGAGTTTTTACTGAGAATTGTTTATGATTGTTCATAATTTTATATAACCTCTACTGTTTAAGACCTAACCTCTTTCAATATTTACATTTACAGCCCGTAGTCTATATTTTCTTTTCTAACCTCTATCAAGTTTAGTCTCACAGGACAGTTCGAATTAAGTGCACAATGGTGTATATCATAATTAATTTTGTTTCTTGAATACTTATTGTAATTAATGCAATTAATGCATCTGTGATGATTACGATCAACTTTGCAATCTTGCATTGAATGTGACTCTTCACTGCAAAGAGCGCATGTAAGTATACCTTTACATTTTCGATATTTACAAAAATCCTGCGTTATCATAGTTGATCCGCTTGTGTGTGTGTGTGTGTGTGTGTGTGTTTATGTATGTATGTATGTATGTAGGTATGTATGTAAGTATGTGAACAGCATAGATCAAGAACGATAAATCGTAGAAAGTTCAAACTTGATATTCCGTTTAGGTATCACCATGGGATCTGACAGTAGGTCAGCGGTCAAAATTCCTCAACCGGAAGTACCACTTAACTAAATGTTTTTTTTCACTCCTTTACCATTTTTTCCAAAATGGCTCCAACGATTTTCTTTAAACTTGGTATATCAACTACACATACAAAGATCTACAACTTTTATTTAAAACATTTCTCTCGAAAAATTCATTTAAGGGTATTTTGAGGGAGGAGTGGGGTTAGGTTTTCTTCTAAAGCGTTATCATAGTTGATCATACAATTCTACCATCCAAACAAAATTAACTAGAAATAAATAGATGGCCAAAATTTCGAGTTTCAAGAAAATATGTAAACCGGAAGTGCGCTTTTACTGAACTTTTTTTTTCAGTTTTCGACGAACTCTAACGAATTTCATCAAATTTGGTGCACAAACTACAAAATTTTTCAATTACAATTTTAAAAATTGGAGTAAGAGAAAGTCGTGTGAGTGTTTCACACCAGATTTTTATAAATATTTTGCCCGTTAAAACTTTTCCAACGCTCTTAAGTGTTGACAGTCCTTAAACATTGATTGACAGTCCTTAAACATTGATTGACAGTCCTTAAACATTGATTGACAGTCCTTAAACATTGATTAAAGTCAAAAGAAATATAGTCTAAAATAATAATTTATATTTTCAGCTGTAAATTTTGAATTAACATATTTAATTAGATTTAGGCGTCTTTTGCACATTTCCATTATTTATTTAGATAACCTTTTACCATTTTTAAACAAATATAACCTCTTTTATCTCAGCTGATTATTTAGCCATCTGAGTGGAGGGGGTTATACAAAATTCAGAAAAGGTCTTGGCAGTTATATACATATCAATGAATTTTTAATTTTTTTTTTTTTTGTCAGTCGTATCAAATGAATAATTTTGTATTGATATTGACGTAACATGCTGCTAAATCCGTGATCGTTAACCGTTTAGTACCTATCGCCCATACTTAGAGAAGAGTTTTTATGAACCATTAGCCAGATTCAAAGGTAAGAGATAAAATTTAGAAAAATAAATTGGAAAAATATAATTAAAAATCAATGAGTTTTTTGGCTCGTGCGTTTACATTGTTAACATCGTCTCTCGATTTATTTCATTTTTAATATAGTTCTAGTTAGTTTTATTTTATAATATTTGTGCCAGTTGTCCTTTAATATAAGGAGAGTGCATAGTGAAATTTTTGGAATTTTCTATCGATTTTCTATCGTATGTTTTCTTGTAATTTAATGGTGAAGTTCTGATAGAAATTGGAAGAATTATTGAAAAGAGACAAGTTACTTTGAAGTGGGGATAGATAAGCTTGGTAAAGTTTGTTTATAGTCTGTTTATTTATTAACTCTATTGTGAATGCTACTGGCGCTATCTATTGGAATCACTTCATACCTACGTAATATATAGCGCCTTTTATTTTTATTATTATTTTCTGTTTTTTCGAAATTTATATTACACAATGGTTTACTCAAATGACGAAATTATGGCAGCCATTCAACAAAATATTCAAGAATCAAGAGAAATTTTTTTTTTTTTTTTTTAATTGGTTTATTGAATATTTACAACTACATAAATAAATATGTAACAAGTAAATAGGCTAACAAAAGTATGAACAAAGACGTGATGGTCATGAATGGTAGTTATCCAGTGACAACCACCATTAGTCACCCAGAAGGTCGCGGGGCCAACGACGTTTCAATCGCCTTGTAGGATTGCCTGGAAGTGTGGTGGATGAGAGGGTTTGGGCGAGAGGATTGGGATGAAGGGGAAGTCTGCTGTGGAATTTCTTGTATCGGAGCTTTGCTAAATCGTGGACAAAAGGAATCTTCAGATCTGTGTGGATTGTATGGTTGGAAACATAGTAAGGAGCATCGACTATGCGTCGGAGTATTTTGGACTGCAGGTTTTGTATTCTTTTGAGGTTGGTACGTTTTGTGGTTCCGTAGAGTTCTAGTCCGTACATCCAGATGGGTGCGAGTAGTGAAGTATTGAGTCGTCTTTTATTCTGTAGAGTGAGTTTGGAGCGCTTGTCAAGGAGTCTAGCAAGTAGTCTGAAGCGGTTGTTGAGGGAAGTCCGTTTTAGTCTGGTGTGTGGGTTCCAGGTTAGTCGCTTGTCTAGGAACATACCGAGATAACGAACGTGGTCTGCTGGAGGGATAGGAGTGCTGAATAGGAAAACTGGAGGAAGAACTTTTCTGTTTAAGGTGAATACAATATAATGGGATTTGTTAGGGCTAATTTTTATTCTGGATTTTGTTAACCAGGACTCGAGTGATTGGAGATGGGCTTGAAGGGAACGTTGAGCGATTACGGGATCATTATGAGAGGAAAGGATTGCGGTGTCGTCGGCATAAGTATAAATGGTTGTGTTAGGATGCTCGGGGATATCAGCAGTATATAAGGTATAAAGGATAGGTGCCAGGATGCTGCCTTGAGGCACACCGGCTAGGATGGGATAAGTTAGGGAAGTAGAAGATCCTTGGGTGACTTGATAGGAACGGTTGGACAGGTAGGATTTTAAGATAAGGTAATAGGTACTTGGTAGAATATTCTTGAGTTTGTGTAAGAGACCTTCGTGCCAGACGCAGTCAAATGCTTTCGAAATGTCCAAAAATACGCCAGCACAATATTGTTTCTGCTCAAGAGAATTGGCGATAGCATCTACAACACGATGCGCCTGCTGGATAGTGGAATGACCACTTCGAAACCCAAATTGGTGGTGGGGGATAAATTGAAGAGGCTCTAGGATAGATAGGAGACGTTGGAGGAGTATTTTTTCTAATATTTTGCCTAGAATGGGAAGGAGACTGATGGGACGGTAAGAAGCAGCAAGGTGAGCTGGCTTATTCGGTTTGCGGATCATACGTATTATGGAGAATTTCCATGAGGTCGGGAAGTGAGTTGTTCGGAGGACTGCATTATAGATAGCTGTCAGGAATACTATAGCCTTACGTGGCAGTTGTTGAATGATGCGAGAAGTTATAAGGTCGTAGCCCGGACTTTTCTTTTTGGGAAGGTTGGTGATAACTTTAGTTACTTCAGAGGGAGTAATAGGATTAGGAGGGGGAGAGAGAGGAAGAGGAGTGGCCAAAGTTTTAATAATGTCAGCAGTGTGATTTATGTCTTGTATATCAGAATGAGGTACAAAAATAGAGGTGAGATAGGTAGCAAAAAGTTCAGCTTTCTCCGAATCAGACTTTGCCCAGGAGCCATCATCGTGACGTAGGGGGGAGGAAGTAGTTTGATATTTGAGGAGACGTTTTGTAGCGTCCCATAGAGAATTGTCGTCTGCAGTAAGGGTCGAAGTGTAATTGGCATATTGTTTATTGTAATATTTATGTAGTTCGTTTTTTAGTTGTCTAGACAGTACGTTGAGAGCATGTTTGTGAGAGGGATATCTGCTGCGCTGCCAGAGTGCTCTTGCCCGCCTTTTTTGGGCAATAAGTATCCTCAATTGTAATGGTAAATTGTAGGGGTAATGTTTGTTCTTGTTAGTCGAGGTGTGTGTAGTTGCTTGCCATGCACTTTGTTGTATTACGCGAGTCAGATGTATAACATTCGTGTCTAGTTCTTCACGTGTTTTAAGAGATTTTTTCAAATCTAGGGAATGCTCAATTTGGGTTTTGAAAAGGTCCCAGTTGATTGGTCCATTAATAAGAGTAATTTTGGGAGGGACGGATTTAGGATGGATATCCAAGGAGAGAATCACTGGGCTATGATCGGAGGAAAGATCAGGAAGAGTGTATGAATCGGTATGAAATGATGATATTTGAGAACATATGAAGAAATCTAAGAGATCAGGAAGTTTGTTTAAGGAATTAGGCCAATAGGTGGGTTGTGAGGGAGATATGAAGGAAAGATGGGTTTGGGATAAAGTGCTGTAAAGCGTACGACCTCTGGGATTAGTCACTCGGCTACCCCAGCGAGGATGCTTAGCGTTGTAGTCGCCCCCACAGATGAATCGGGGACCCAAGGACTGGAAGAACGATAGGAACTGATTGGAGTTTATAGTGTGATTAGGTGGACAATACACTGCTGCAATATTGTAAGTAAAAGGTTCAGAAAGAAGGGATATTACGGTCGGCTGAAGATAGTTTGTCGGACGGTAAGGGATAAGGAAGTGAGACAATTTATTGCGGATAAGTATAGCAGAGCCACCGTGAGCTGTTCCATCTGGGTGATCTGTCCTGTACAATGTGTAGCCGTTGATGTAGAACCGTGATTTGTCAGTGAAGTGGGTTTCCGTAATGAGGCAAATGTCGATCCGCTTATCGTGAAGCAGTACGTCTAGTTCTTGTCTATGTCTGTTTATTCCGTTAGCGTTCCATAGGAGGATACTGAGGGAATTTTGAGTGAGAGAAATTAGGGAGCTAAGCGAGGGAGCAAGGTGTTCACCACAGAGGTTAGAAGATTAATTAGAGGGGTTACGAGAGCTTTGAAGTCTGTAAGGAAGGAATTCAGGAGAAAAGAAATGTCAGTTGAAGGAGCGGGAATGGGAGGTAGTGTGGATGATTGAGCTGGAGCCGGACCCGCGACCATCTGTGCATATGTGGGTCTGGTAGCGTTGTGCACTGGATGTTGACTTGAATTCTTCGGCTGTGTTAGTGATTGATGTCCCGTTCGTTTAGCTGTGGAGAATCCTGGAGCTGAGGGCGCTATGCGTTGTGCAGAAGGATGAGTATACACTGGTGGCGATCTCTTCGACCGTTGCAGTTCCTTATGGATTGGGCAACCTTTAAAAGTGGCTGAATGCGGGCCGCCGCATAATGCGCACTTGGGAAGAGTGTCAGGCAGTTTATTGCATTCTTGCGTAAAGTGATCTCCTGCGCATTTCACGCACCTTGGAGGATGCTGACAGTAAGATTTGGTGTGCCCGTATTCCTGGCAACGCTTGCACTGGACGATAAGACGTTGTTTATAAGGTTCCTCAACTTTGATTTTTGTGTAACACAACACATCAATATTAAAGATGTCTTTATTATTTGTTTTTGGCTCTAAGTCCACGAAAAAAAGCGGTAACGATTGTTTCGTGACAGGATGAATAACGGGAGTCACATTACGTGATGTATGTCCCAGTTCAGCTAGTTCGGTCTTTATTAGTTCGGGTGGCGTGCTCTGATGAAGGTACCTGATTACCACACGATAAGCCTTTTCTTCTTCAAGCTGATATGTGTGATAATCAGCATTCTTATCTTTGAGATAGCGTATAATGCTTCTGTAGCTGTCTATGTCTTTAGCGTTTACAATTAAATCGGTGATGCGTGCTTTGCAAGTGAAACTGTCAGCTCCGACTAATTGTGCGAGCGCTTTGCAAAACTCAGCATATCTGTTTACATTTTTTATGTAGATAGGTGGAGGTCTCTTAGCTCGCAGTGTCTGACCGGATGTAGGCGCAGTTTCCATTTCATCATGGATAGCTATGGGAGAGAACGGGTTGTAGGAAAGAACTCCTGGAGGGGCCACAATTGTTTCTTCAACAGAAGGTAGAGTACTAGTAGATGGAAGTTGGTTGCGGTTGTTGATTTCAGCCTGGACTGTTATTGCAGTTAGTCCTTTGGTGGACATTTTGCTCGGTCTTATAACCGTGCGGGTGTTTTTCATCTTATTTTTGGGCGGCGAGTTGCCTGGTGTGCTTTGTTTTCTTTTTGTTAATCTAGTACTGTTCGAGGTCGTAGATTCATTGTCAGAAGAGGTGAGGCAGGTTATGTCGCTAAGGCCCATTGAAATGGATTGTTAGCGATTTAAGTGAGTGATCTCAATATAAGAAAAATTAAGAAAAAAAAAGGGGGGGGGAATGCGCAAAATATGTACAAGGGGAAAGAGAAGAGAATTTGTACAAGAGAACGAGAGTGTTATGATACTATAATACAATATATATTTACAACATGTACAGTCTGAATGTTTGTGAATTGCATTTAACTTTGAAATAGAATAATTTAACTTAGGTTAAGATTTTTTTTTTAAATTGTTTTATCGTTAATAACGATGTTCACAATTCACCAACTACTCACTCACTATAACTGTGTTATTCAGCACAAAATGAGTTTTATTTTAAGTATAGATAGAACTTATTATAAGCACTTCTCACCTTAGAAGAAAGGTATAGAACAGAGCAATCTGCACACTTTAACTGTACTACGCGAACTGTCAAATCAAAAATTGACACTCAAAGTACCACTTTAGAATTAAATTTGGCAAAACAGTCCAAATATTCCAAAGAAAATTTAAATTTAAATTAGCATTAAACAACTTAGCGTGTTGGTTTAAAAAAAAAAAAAAAAAAAAAAAAAAAAAAAAAAAAACAGACAATATTTCGGCTACAATTAAGATTGCCCTAGACGAAATATCTGCATTAAAAACAAGGTGTGCTCTTTTAGAAAAAAAAAATGACCAGTTGGAAAACGAGATAAAACATTTAAAACGGCAATTAAGGAATAACAATTTCATTTTGTATAAAGTCCCTGAACAAGAAGAGAACTGCAAGGAAGACTTATTAAAAACTGTTCAAAGTATCTGTAACGCAGTGGAAATAAGCTTACCGGATGCTGCAGTCAATAAGTGTTTCCGATTGGGAAGAGCTAGCGCAGATAAAAATCGCCCCATTCTTGTTTCGCTAACCAGTAACCTTCTGAAGGAGCAAATAATAAAGCATAAGGATAACTTTCAACAGAATAATACTCCAATCAGCCATGACAGAAGCCCTGAAGATCGAGATTATGGAAGAAGAGTATTCAATTGCATGAATCACCTTCGAAAGATTGACAAAAATGCTTCTTACTATAAAAAAACAGTTCAAATTTCGCGGTGTATTTCACTCTTTGGAGGAGATAGAAGAAATCATTCAAGGTTCCTCATCCATCTCAGTACCCGATGATTCTACTAACTTGAAGAAACATAAACAGAACGCTCAAGATAAATTGCAAAATTTTCGATTTCGCCCAAGAGTTCACTCAAAGTAAAAAAAATGGTAATTATTTTGATAACTCAGATCACTCATTTTCCGTTAACACTTATAATTCAAAAAATAATACTTTAAATATTGGTTTTTGGAATATATATGGTTTTAACACATTATATAATCTTTCTAAACTTGAAATAAACTTGTTGTTGGAGATGAGTGTTCTGTGTTTTTCTGAGACATGGCTTTGTTCATCTAATGTAAGTATGCCTTCTTTTCTTAACAGTTATGATTATTATGACAGCTGTGCTGTCAAACTCCATGATAGGGGTAGAGGCAGTGGGGGTTTATTAATTTTTCTTAAGAAAGGTTTATTCTCAGAAGTTAAAGTTATTTGTTCTAATGCTTGGTTCCTCTGCCTTCTACTAAGAGCACAAAGTGAATACTTTTGTTTAGGTTTAGTATATTTCCGGCCAGGAACTGACTATGATTACGTTATAGATCTGTTTCGAGATGAACTGTACAATATTGTATCCGATTTTGATAACCCTACTTTTATAATAGGTGCAGATTTTAATTCTAGGATAGGAAATTTAAATAATCTAGATAATGAATTATTTTCCTGTTCTAACCTTAATGGATCCAGATCTAGTCTTGATGAAATCACTAGTAGTAGAGGAACTGGATTGGTAGATGTGATGGAATCTTATGGTCTTATAGTTTGTAATGGTAGGTCCTCCAATGACAATCCGGCTAATTTTACCTATATAAGTGAAAAAGGGAAGAGTGTTATTGATTTAGTTTGGGTCTCGGCGGGATTTCTGAGCAATATTTTGGACTTCATAGTCATTAATGTTTCAGATTTATCGGACCATTTTTTATGTCGTTTAACAATAAATTTAGAGGTTTGCATGGACCTCGAAACTAAGATTCCTGATCAATCTTTTTACTGCACATTGAACAGATCCGCGGTGAATCTTAATAAGTTTCATCAACTGTTATTAAATTCTAATTTCTTAGATTTTGAAAATATCTCCGCAGAGGAGCTTTATACAAATTTACTTAGCTCTCTTCAAACTCTTATGTACAAATCAGGTATACTGA
Organism: Triatoma infestans; assembly: GCA_011037195.1. Lineage (NCBI taxonomy): Eukaryota > Metazoa > Arthropoda > Insecta > Hemiptera > Reduviidae > Triatoma > Triatoma infestans. Next base: position 64,119 of record JAAEAF010003045.1, read on the forward strand.
AGAAATTTAAGAGAAATAAGTTCGGTACTAAAAATTCCAATAAACCTTGGTACTTAGAAGACTGTGTACTTGCCAAAAAAAAGGTTCGTAAATTATATAAAATCTGCAGAAAATCATTTTTTAATGAAAATTATTATCTAGATTCATATTTTGAAGCTAAGAAATGTTACAAAAAGTTGATATTTAATTGTAAGAAAGCTTATTTTGATGGATTGAAGTCCAAATTAAGAAACGTTAGAAACCCATCTGAATTTTGGTCAGCTCTCAAATGTTTTCAAAAAAGAAATATTGTCAAATGTCCAATCTCGTTGGAGGACTGGGAAAATTTTTATTATAATGTTCTCCCTCCTAAGTTTTGTATTGACTACCAGTACTTTGGTTTTTATCACCCTGATCTAGATACAGGAATTACAATGGAGGAATTGAGAACCAGTGTCAGTCGGTGTAAGTTAAATAAGGCTACCGGTTTTGACATGGTTCCTAATGAATGTTTTAAACTATTTAATGAATCTTGTCTTTCCTTTCTGCTCTATCTTTTCAACAAAATCTGGAAAGATGAGGCTTTTCCAAAGCAATGGACCTCAATAAAAATGATACTACTCCATAAAAAAGGAGACCCCCTGAATCCCAGTAATTATAGGGGTATCGCGATTTTCAACTGTATAACTAAAATCTTTACCTACATAATGTTTAACAGGTTAACCAATTGGGCAGACTCTAGAGGTCTGATCCCACTGGAACAATGGGATTCCGGAAGGATAAAGGCTGTCGGGACTCCATCTTTGTTTTGTCAGCTGCAGTTAATATACAACTGAGGTTAAAAAAAAGGAAAGTTTTCTCAACTTTCGTTGCTTTTCAGAGGGCCTTTGACTCCGTTTCCCACTGTAAAATGTGGCAGAAACTGTATAGCTTTGGGCTGTCTGTAAAATTTCTAAGATTGCTTATGAAATTTTATGATGCTGCCTCTTTCAGGGTTTCAAGTGGTTCTGAAATATCTAAGGAAATCATAGTCTCAGAAGGTGTTCTTCAAGGGGAAATCCTGAGTCCTTTTCTGTTTTCCCTTTATACCTTAGATATAGTAGATTTCTTTTTACTAAGTAAGCATGTAAAAGGAATTAACATTGGTGGGGGAAAGGATTTAGTTTTTTTAATGTACGCTGACGACATGGTCATAGTTAACTCGACATGGATCGAAACCCAAGTTGCCTTACGGATTCTAGCTGAGTATTGTAGTTTAAACTCACTAACTGTTAATACAGAAAAAACAAAAATTATGATTTTTCACAAGGGTGGTCGGCTGGGTAAGCTTAACAGATTTACTTATGAAGGCTCCTTTATTGATGTTGTATCCACATTTAATTATTTAGGCTTAACACTTTCTTCTTCTGATAAATTTGCAAAAGCCTGCAGCTCAGCCCTAACGAAAAGTCGCTAATTCGTCTGTTGCGAAAATATTACAGTCCTTTAAGTCCGACACTTAGGATACAAAATGTCAATTATATGATTCTATGGCGGAAAGTGTGCTGCTTTATATGTCCGAGATCTGGGGAAGTTTATACGCTAACGAACTTGAACGTGGTCAGCTAAATTATCTAAAATATTTGCTTAATCTACCCAGGAATACGCCCGGTTTTTATATAAGAATTGAAACAGGCCGCCTTCATGTCTTATGGAAAATATTCAAAAGAATGTTAAACTGGTGGATAAAGGTATTAGGTATGTCCGGGGATCAGCTACCTAAAGTATGTTACAATAGATTAGTTGAGTTTAGTGGCATTGGTAGCATACCCTTCAACTGGGTTTCTGAAATTAGCAGACTACTGTCTATCGTTGGGGCTGGTGATCTTTGGATTAGTCAGAACGTCGAGGAAATCAAAAGGCGTGGCAGTGATCTGGTTGAAGCCATGAGGTATCATCTTTTAAGCTTAGATACCGACAGTGTCACCAATTCAACATTCAATGTTTATTTTAGAAACATAAGTGCATTAGGACTACCAGTACAGTATTTACATTTTAATGCGCACATTAATAAATTAAGGGTTTTTGCACAATTACGGATGGCAAGTAAAAAAATTACTCGAATTCACATTAATGGTATGACCAGAAAATTTAATAGCGATAATCTGTGTAAATTTTGTACTTCTGGAGAAAAAGACGATGTTACTCACTTCTTACTTTATTGCCCATCCTTTCTGGCTCAAAGACAGACCTTTTTAAATAAATATATAGTGTCAATTAATACCCCTTGCCAAGCCATAGAAGAGTTATTAACTGTTAGTGATGTCAATCATCTGAATAGCATTTATCTGTTTATTATTAAAACCATCTCTGAGAAGGCACAAATGAGTGATTTGTAATACGATCATTACTATTGTCATTTATTTATTATTATTATTATTAATATTATTACTATTATTATTTGTTATTTTTTGATATTAATGATTTATTTATTCAGTTTTCTTTTTTTCTGTTTCTCTCTTCTCTCACAATGTTATAGTATGTTTATTATGTAGTGTAAACTCTGGAGGTTTAATATTGTTTTTCATTAGTGATATAAGGTTTGTCTGAATTTACTTATTTATTTGTTCTTTATTAACTAAGAGCCATTATTATTATTATTATTTTCATTATTGTTGAAGAGAATTTTCAACACTATTTTATTTATCTACAAGTAGATAGTATAATTTGTATTGTTTTTGTCAGCTTAGAGCCAAACCTCCTGTAATTGTAAATAATTACAAAATACAGTATATTTTCATTCATTCATAATTAAAAATCAATGTGGCGAAGTTGTTAGTCAGCAATATATTGGATATATGGGGAAATAAGAGAAAACTCCCATCACCCACCAGTACTGGGCGAGAGGGACCAAGGTTGATGACCACTGTGCTAGTATGTGTTACTTAGTTTATGAATTGCTTTGGTTTCAATAGAAATTTTAGTGTGTTGTATACAGCTTTAAGAGCAAGTATTGCGACTTTTTTTTTTTTTAGCAATTGAGTTTTATATCAAAACGAAAATTCAGAGAAAGTTAAAACTTGATATTCCTTTCAGTTATCACAAAGGGATCTGATACGCATACGATAGTTCCACTACTTTATGGGATATGCAACTTTACGAAATAATATTTTTTTGTATTTAAAAATTATTTCTCCAATAACAATTCCAATGACTTCTTGAAACTTGAATTGATAGTTGCAGATTATGCACTTCTCACTGTGGTCAGGAACAGCAGAGTCAACATGTATGTGAAACACTCACACAACTTTCTCTTACTCCAGTTTTCAAAATTGTGATTGACAAATTTTATAGTTACTATACCAGAGTTAATGTCGTTGGGGTCTCTATAGAGAAATCGTAAAAATTGAAAAAACTATTCAATAAAAACACACTTCCGGTTTCCTAATTTTCTTGAAACTCGAAATTTTGGCAGTCTATTTATTTCTAATTAATTTTGTTTGACTGGTAGAATTGTATAATCAACTATGATAGCACTTTACAGAAAAACATAACCCCACCACTCCCCTAAAGATCTCCTTAAATGACTTTACCAGAAGAAATGTTTCAAATAAAAGTTGTAGCTTTTTATGTGTGTAGTTCACATTCCTAGTTTAAAGAAAATGGAGTCGTTTTAGAAAAAATAGCAGAAAAGTGAAAAAACTTTTTAGTAAAAACGCATTTCCGATCAACCGATTTTTCAAACTTGGAATATGTTTTTCTACAACATATTTAATATTATTACGATTATTTAGATGATAGAATTTATAAACTGAAATAGCAGTTTAGAGGAAACCTAACTCCACCTCTCCCCTAAAAGTACCCTTAAACGAATTTTCCCAAAGAAATGTTTTAAGCGAAAGTTGTAGCTCTTTGTGTATGTAGTTCATATACCAAGTTTCAAGAAAATCGTCGGAGCCATTTTTGAGAAAATTGGAAAAAGTAAAAAAACCATTCAGTTAAGTGGTACTTCCGATTAAAGAGTATAATATTTCGTTCATTCTCCTACTCTGAAGAAGTCACCCTTTGTTTACAAATTGAATGTTTGTTGTTTTCACTGCTTATTGTAATTATCTTTGGTTTTTGTTTTTTTTTATGGCATCCCTAAGGAAGGATACAAAGATGTCCGAAATGTCGATAAAATAAACTTCATATAGTTGAACAAAAGTTTCCTTAGGCTGCAGCCTACCAACTTATTTTAATAATATATAACATTTTCAGAAGGTGTTCTTGAATGTTGTATCTGATCGCATTACACCATTATGTCCGACAATTCTATTATTGTTTGCATTAAAAACATTTATCCAATTTGAACCAATAAATGAAAAGAAAAAAAATCTGGTGTGAAACACTCACACAACTTTCTCTTACTCCTGTTCTCAAAATTATAATTGACAAAATTATAAATTATAAATTATAAATTATAAAATTATAAATTATAGTTTGTGTACCAAATATAACGAAATTCGTCGAAAACTGAAAAAGCTGTTCAGTATAAGCGCACTTCCGGCTTACAATTTTCTTAAAACTTGGAATTTTGGCCATCTGTTTATTTGAATGATAGAATTGTTTGGATGATAGAATTTGGCTCATGATTTGTTTGGCTCATTAATTTTGTTTGGATGATAGAATTGTATAATTAACTATGATACCACTTTAGGGGAAGCTGCAACCCCACCCCTCCCCTAAAACTGCCCTTACATGAATTTTTCCAGAGAACTGTCAAATAAAAGATGTAGATCTTTGCATTTTTATATTGTATACGAAGTTTCAAGAAAATCGTCGGAGCCATTTTTGAGAAAATCGCGAAAAAATGAAAGAATCATTTAGTAAAGTGTCAAAACAAACACATTTCCGGTTATCTGATTTTTTTCAAACTCGGAATTTCAACAACATATTTAATTCTAATTAACATTATTTAGATGACAGAATTGTCTAATAAACTGAAAGCACTTTAGATGGAAACCTAACCCCACCCCTCCCCCAGAAGTGCCCTTAAATGAATTTTCCTGGAGAAATGTTTCAAATAAAAGTTGTAGCTCTTTGTATGTGTAGTTGATTTAACAAGTTTAAAGAAAATCGTCGGAGCCATTTTTGAGAAAATCGCAAAAACGTAAAAAAACCAACTAGTAATGTGGTACTTCCGGTTGAGGAATATTGACACATAACGCACCGTCAGATCCCATGGTGATATCCAAACGTAATATCAAGTTTGAACTTTCTACGATTTTTCGTTTTTGAGCTATGCTGTTTACATACATACACCCAGACCATTTGCTAAAAACCACTTTTTTGGACTCAGGGGACCTCAAAACGGATATTTCCGGTGAAAACTCAATATCGAAAATTTGACACGATTACAATATTTCCTCTTACTAGGAGTAAGAGAAAGTAATAAAAAATAGAAATTATTTTTGTTAATAATAAATCGAGCGAGATTTGAACGTGGTGAAAAAGTAGCATAATTAATTGAAGTCCGTCTATTAGGCACGTTTCAGTTGAACTAGTAAGTTCTTGCCAAGAGAATAGATGATCTTAACTATGTATGTTGTGTCTTTATACAGGAAGCGCTGATTTGGCAACATTTTGCATATACAAAATGTTAATTTAATTAACATTTTATATATATATAGTAAAAGAATTAGTATATAGTAAAAGAAAGTATATATATAATAATAGTATATACTATATATAATTTCTGAACTGAAATCCATATTTCATGGCCCCCTGAGAATGAAAAAAAGTTTTTAACGACTCTGTGTGTGTGTGTGTGTGTGTGTGTGTGTGAACAAAATATCTCCAAAAATAAAAACGAAGAAATCAGAGGAAGGTGTAACTTGATATTCTGTCCAAGGAGAAATGCGATTTCGCTAATGGTTCCTTTCAATTTTTCAGCAGTTTTTCGGAAGCCGTTCCAATTATTTATTTTTCTAAACTTAGCATGGTAAGTACACACTTACAGACTAACATTTTTTGGGGGAAAAATCATTTGCATGATATTCGGATGACTAAACTGTCATTTCAAGTTTTGGTAACACGAAAATAAGATGTACCTACAATTCCCTAATACTTTTATTTATATTATCATTGCTGAGAAAATTGTGGCACTGTTTCATACCAGAATTTTGCTGGGAGATGTTTGTAATAAGTTTGGGAAAAATGATTTGCAAGATATTTTCTTCAAATGAACTAGTTTTTTAAACACTAGTTTTCAGTTACTGAGAGCACCCGTAGTGGTGACACGTGTCCAAACTCCGCTAATATAAACTACAATTATACAATTTAATTTGAGTAATTTTATTCCAATATTAAATTTTTTTCCTATTTAAAACTTCAATACTGGTTTTAAAAATTATAAATTTTTTATTTTTGTTTTTCATACTTCATTTAAAAATGAATGAGGGTCGTAATGTTCCACAAACAAAGAAGAGGACATGATAGCTGGACAGAGGATCGTTTTATGTGTTTACCGAAAGTAAAGGCAAAAGTAATGGGATTAGCAGAGTACCCCCAATGGCCCTGAGAAATATATTTTTAAAATCACATCTAGAAATACAAAGATATATTTGTAAAAATTAAAAAAATAGGGCGAAAAACAAGGCTGTAGTACATTAAATAAATTATATTGATAAAACTGACCTAATTTTACTGAATGAAAGGCGCCCAAATTCTGTTAGATTATTAAATGAATCACATACCGTATTATATTTTTGGTTATTATTAAACTTTTATTATGTATTATTCATTCTTTAGTTAATGTTGAATTCCATTAAAATTATACAGTGGAATGCAATATCCAGGGTGAACAAGAAAATTGAACTTGACGCTTAGACTATTAACAACAAAACTAATATTATAGTTCTCTCAGCAACCTGGTTACGCCCTGGGGTAGATTATATTTTTAAAGGGTATAATGTTTTCCGTAAAGACAGATCAGATGTAAAATTTGTATAAATAACAAGTTAATGAATAATATATATAAGATAAATAATTTATTACAGATAAAGCTGAGAGATGGTCGATTCCTCTGAATCATATCGCTTTATAATGACCCAATTAATAAAATTAAAAAGATGAATGGAAGAAATTTGTAAGTATTCTACCGAGACCAGTAACGATGTTAGGTGACTTAAATGGCCACCAAACAGCGCTATTTGAAACATAGGAATTTGATTGAGGCGGATCTTGTTGCAAATTTAATATTTCTTCCATTAAATCACGGTTCATCATATTTCTTACATTACGACGGTTCACCTACATATGTAAATGTATGTAAATAAATGTAACAACCAAAATTTTTCCGCATGACATATCTTTTGATTCAAACGATATTGGTCATCTATTTGATTGGTGAGTTGACCACGATCCTATGGGCTCTAGTCATGTCCCGCTCGATCATAAGAGAAAATGTTGGTTCAGCAGCTTTAATGGTTGATAATCAATGCGTTTTACAAAGATTAAAAATTTTCAGTTTAAAATGAATAATGTAATAATTCAAATAATCAGGCAATGGTCTAAAATGGAGCAAAATGGCAATAACGTGCAGTTCGCTCGGATCAGTCTCATGTAAATATTAAGGGAAACTAAATAGCCTCCCTTATCACTTTATAATGACAAAAGAGCTGGCAAAAAGAGCCATAACAGAAGGGCTTATACCCTATGCAGACATTCTGCCTGCTATAAAGGAGAAAGCGTTAGCAAGTTGGCACAGAAAGTACAAGGAAGCCGGGAGAGGTAAATTTTATAAAAGCATAAACTCCAAAGTCGGAGTTTACCCCTGGTGAGGTTACAAGAAAAAGAAAATACCGCATTATATGTCGACTCAGAACGATCACGGATTTTGCAAAAACTATCTTGTTAAAATTGCAATGGTAAGTTCCTCAGACCGTGCCATCTGTGGTGTCCCAGAGACCCTCGAACACATAATTATGGTTTGCCCTGCATACGACAAGGAGAGAAATATGCTTTTTGAAAATATAACACCATCCCCATTTAACTATAAAATGATTGTTGAGAAAGCTAGCATAAGTAAAATATACAATTCAATAGTGGGTTTTATTACCGCAATAAAATGAATCCTACAAACTGTTAGTGGCTGTATGGCTATAAATTGCAAATCCCTCCCCCTCTCCCAGTTTAATTGGGTCGAAGATTTTTTATTGTCGATTATTATTATTCGTCAACCACCATATGCCTCTCTGGACCCATAAAAGGGAAAATAACAAGACGGGTCTAGAATAAAAATCTAGCCCAGGCTTAATCCATTTTCGATATACATCTGTCCGGGAAAATTGGACAATCACTCTTAAGAGGATATAGCCTTAGGCTCTTCCACAGAAGTCTTGATCCGAACGAAAGATCTTGAACCTAATTTCCCTCACAACCCAAGCAGTCTGTCTTTTAAGATGGTGGGTGTTTCTTCCTCCGTTTCACAAACTCTACAAGAGAGGTCTCATCTCATTGCCGGATTAATGCCAGGAACTCTACACACCATTGAACTTAAACTTGCAGAGAGATTTGTGTGATTGATTTATAATTTAAAAATCCGGTCTATTTTCGGATCGCTAAACATCAGCTGTTATTTCCGATAATTCAATTACTGTTTGCTTTTTAAAATATTTATCAAAAGAATTTGTACCAATGTAGTTAAAATTCGTAAGTTTTAATGTTTTATACCTCGTGTAAACTGGAATGCTGTGTATTGTCTCTTACTCTGCGATTGAGAAAGTGTTGCGATTGAGTAAAATGTTCAAAAATGGTCGTTTCGCCAGAATGATCTATCACGATGAAACTTGAATACGAAAAACAAGATGTTTTTGGTGACCGATCTGTCTGGAAAAATCGTAGAAAGTTCGAAGTTGATATACCGTTTAGTAATCACCAATGTGAACCGACCGGTATTGTCAAAATCCTTCAAACCGGAAGTGAATTTCACTGATTTTCATTTTTTTTTTAGTTTTTCACGATTTTTCTCACATGATTTTCTTTTGGGAGGAGTTGCAAAGTGCTCCTCTAAAATGTTACTTCAACAGTAAATTCTGAGGTTTTTTTTGGGGGGTTCTGAGGAATTTTCTCGAAAGTGTTTCCAAAGAAGATATTTTTAAACTTGATATGCAAATTCATGTGAACCTATTTACTTTTATTGGAAACATTTTTGGGGGGGATTGATTTTCTGGAGATTTTGGGTGATCTGTGCCGTTAGGTTTACCTCTGTGAAGTGGCCATCTTGTTGGTAAATGAAGCGGCACTATTTGGTGTCTACAATTCAGTCGAAATTCAGCCCTAAAGACGTACCGTTCTTCATTAATATGTATGTGCAACGTTTAGGGTTTAAAAAAAAAATGAAGCGTTTGAACTAAGCGTTTAGAAGAATATTTGTCAATTTAGAATTGTAATAATCGCAGCAAGACAAAGTCCTGTGAAGGTTTTGACGCTATATTATTATTTAGTGTTTGTTGATCCACTGAGCTAGTCTATTTTTGAAAAATTTAATATATTTGCTTGAACCATGAACAAAGCTATAAATAAGAGACTCACAAGGGCCGTGGTCCGCCTGCACGCTAGTGTAGACCAACAGCATCGTCAACAGCAATAATCTGGTAGCAGCCATGTTGTCCAGGGTAAGTATGCACCTAGTTGCTCACGCTCTGTGGTTGCTCACTCTATTTATACATTTAGGGGGAGAGCAGTAGTAGTAGTTGTGAAACTTTACTCCCACCACAACACAGCTGTACATCCCTTGCTCCCCCACCAATCAGATTGCTGCCGTACCCTCCTCATCAGTTCACTGCTCTATCTATCGCCGCATCTCATTCTATTAAACCAGTTACTGAATTTAATTTTAAAATCCCTGAAGGCCGATTATTCTTTAAATCAGCCTTGCTTTGTTCTTCTGAAAAGAACACTTCTAGTGTTTGTAAAAATGACTTGGTTAATCATAAAGATAAAATAATAAAAGAAAAGATTGAGACCTGTTTGTAGACTGCCAACAGTCACTGACCTCTCTTAACGCGCGCTCTGTTTATCTAGTACTCTAGCCCTGACACTGCGCTCCCTGTCGTTGACAGTTGAATAAAACCAAATGAATATTGTTGAATAGAACCAGGTTTTTGTTTTAGCAATTAGTATTGAAAATATCTGTTATGAAACTCAATTTTCTCCTAATGGCGTTTCCAAAATTCTAATTACCCTTATTTTTTCAAAGTTGGAATGTTTACTTATAGATATTTCGCGTTTAATAATTCCGCCATTTAAATGGCGGTGGAATCTCTTCACTATACTCTGTACTGAACTAGCACTACCAATCCCAGAAATGACTGGAGGTGAATCTAACATTTCCTTGCATCCCTCAGGAACCCAGCTAAAAACAATTTTTCCCGAAAAATGTTTCAAATAAAAGATGGTTTCTGTAAAGCTGCAATTAGCATTTCATGTTTAAAGAAAATGGTTGAAGCCGCTGTCGAGAAAATCTATTCGGTATCTGATTTTTTTTTTCTAATCCAGAACAAGAGCAGTACCCGAGCATGCGCTCATACCTGCCCATAAAGGTCCCGGCTGTAAACAGAAGAAAAGAGCAGGAAAGCAGACACCAGATTAGCTAAACATTTTCTGCGTATCGGCACCTTAAGGAAAGGATAATCCAACTTGTATACCGTGATATTTCTACCCCTATATTACTGACCGCCTAACTGACGAAGCTAAACTAACCTTCTCCCAGTACTTGATATTCCTGGGAGCAGCATAGCTACTAAGAGACTAAGCTTAAAATCCTAGAATTTTAACACATTCATTCCACATTCAGTCAATAAATTACTTCCATTGCAGATATACCCTCAGCCTTCTAACGATACTCTTGCTAACTATGGTTGCCTCCCCATGACATACGACATACAAAGTCGTACCATATACGGTGCTATTTACCAGCAGTAATGGGAGGGCATCATTCCTTAGATTTATAGGCGGAGGATTCGCTTACAGATATCAAAAGATGTATTTATAAAAATACGTGTATAATATCTTTATAAAAATACATGTTTTGAATCCTACCTTCCGCCATAAACGTGCTGTTAGATCTTCGTAAAGGATATTACTAGGACTATTTGCTCAGCCGTTTCTTAGGCCCCACAGCGACAACTACCGTCACTTGCTAAGCCCAAACCGAACCATTTCCTATTCAACTGCTCATGATCAGTCATTCATCTCGATACTAGCTACGAAATATCTTTAGAGATCATCCTTCTTCTCGCTGCAGAGTCAGATAAAAATAAAAATAAATTCTTCCTTTATTAGAGCTGCTTCACCAGCACTTGCAAACCGCAAGCAGATGGACTTCCAGATTATTTTAACCGATTATCAGCAAACTTGGGAATTTATAGTATTCAATAGACATTTTCTAATAATTAATAAAAATTAAAGGAGAACTTAACTTTAGGGCAACCACAGAGTCCATCAAAAATCAATTTTACTGGGAAATACTTTCATATATACGAAATTTAAAGAAAAAATATCCACTTATTTTTAAAAAGATATAGAAAAAATGAAGAGAAAACCAATTCATAAAAACAAACTTCCGGTAGACGGATTTAGATAGAAAGCTTCAAGTGCGATGTTGGTACCTAAACGGAATATCAAGTTTCGTTTTCGAGTTTTCAATTTGGAGTTGTTTTATTCACACACACACACACACACACACACACACACACACACACACACACACACTGAGGTGAGGTTGCCAGCGGGATAATGGCTGATTGTGGTGTTATAGTGCGCAGTGAAGTGAGGATGCCAACAGGATAATGGGTGAGTGTGGTGTTATAGTGTGCTGTGAGGTGAGGATGCCAACAGGATAATGGCTGATTGTGGTGTTATAGTGTGCTGTGTGGTGAGGTTGCCTACAGGATAATGGCTGATTGTGGCGTTATAGTGAGCTGTGAGGTGAGGTCGCCTGCAGGATAATGGGTGATTGTGGTGTTATAGTGTGCTGAAAGGTGAGGTTGCCTACAGGATAATGGCTGATTGTGGTGTTATGGTGTACTGTAAGGTGAGGTTGCCGACGGATAATGGCTGATTGTGGTGTTATAGTGTGCTGTAAGGTGAGGTTGCCTACAGGATAATGGCTGATTGTGGTGTGATGGTGTGCTGTGTGGTGAGGTTGACTGCAGGATAATGGCTGATTGTGGTGTTATAGGTGTGCCGTGAGGTGAGGTTGCCTACGGGATAGTGGCTGATTGTGGAGTTATAGTGAGCTGGGAGGTCATCAAGGGGTGTCATCACCCAGTTGGACAACGAATACATGTTATTTTTTAGGACAGAACGGGCTAATTGGATGTGGAGTCACTTGACAGCGCTTTCATCAGTCTTTTAGCAAAGTAACTTTTTGTACCTGTTTTTGAACAAACTTCCGATATACCAAATTTTTTTTTCAAATTCTAAATTTTAGCAATGTGATTGTTACTGATTGATTCAAACTACCATTTTAAAACGCTTCTTCTTAGAGAAGTTTGAATATAATCTCTTATTTAACGGAGTTTTTAAATTTTCAACTTGTAAGTAAAAAAAAAATATATATTAATTATTCTTCATAAATTGGAGGCCATTGACAGAGGAGGAGGTTTATAAATAATATACTGGTTATACAGGTGGGAGCAGGTTTACCTGGTGGCCGCACTACCTGGCTCATTAGCGTACTGCAATTAGAGAGCCTTGGGCTCCCTGTTGGCCAGAGTATCGCCTCTCTTCAGCATACACAGTTTATCTAGTAGCATGATAGTTTCCCGTAACAAGGTAACATTAACTTGATGAACGGCCTTGCTAATGTTGGATTCCTTTAATTGGGATGCAAAAATCATCTACTAGAAAAAGATAACAAAACCACCGGGTAGTGCGAAGCAGTCACACGTCTTTGTGACGTGAGGTGAGACTGACAAATTTTCTTAAAATTGGAAATTATTACTGAATGTTTAGTTCCCAAAGTGAACAGACAGAGGAAGAGGCTCACAAATTCAGCAGAATTTAAGAAAAAGCTCCTGACGTCCCCGAGAGCCTCTTACAATCGCCATGGATACAGCATGAGTTAATGTCCTCATACCTCCCAAAAACGTCAAAAAAAACAAATAATTTTGCCAGAAAAATGTTGTGCCTAGGGACATACAGGGTGTACAAAGTTTAAAGAAAATCGTTGGGAGCCATTTACTAGAATATAACCGAAAAACTGAGAAAAAATAAATAGTAAAGACGCACATTCGGGTGACGGATTTCGGGTTTGTGTTGGTTCTCTGGCGATTTATTATTTCTATTTACTTTCTCTTATTCCTGGTAAGAGAGAAAGTATTGTAGTCATGTCAAATTTTCGAAATTGAGTTTTACCGGAAATACATGTTTCAAGTTCTCCTGAGTATGGAAATACGTTTCTAGCGAAGGGCCTGGATGTATATTTGTGTGGTGTCAGCGTAATTCACCAACGAAAAATCGTAGAGAAATTAGAAAACTTCATAATTCAGTTTGATTAAGCAGTTACTTCCGGTTGATGAAATTTGACCGAAACTTTAGCAGATGCTGTGGTTTCTAGCCAGAGTAACCTGACCCAGAACCAGACGTGATCGACTTTCATGTCCATTTATTTCCAGAATTCGTAAGTAATGATTTAGCAAGAATTGCCATAAAGAGGAATATTTCCAGGCTGATAGCGACCATGAGATAGATTTTTCTTTTCAGATTTCCTTCTAAACTGAAAGTTATTATTTGTTTGTTGGCGCGTTTGTATGGTGCCATATCACTGGGCAATTCCTAATGAGTGTTTTACTGGGAAATAATCAATTGATAGCATTTTTATGATTATTCTACTATCGATAGATCCATTTTCAGGTAAGTGGGGAGATACGCTGATCTAAACTCTCATAATACTATAGAAAAAACGGCTCAAAAGATAACGTATACTCACTCCACTATTAGGACAGTGAGTTGGGACTGAAGCACCTCTAGTTAATCTTGCAAGGCCCATTTTGCTCCTGGGCACAAGAGGATAACCATCTTGGCAAAAAAGGTTTTGCTTCCTTAATAAACTTTGCACAATAAGGACTACCGCAAATCCATTCACTTTTCTTGAGCCGAAATTTAAATCGAGGATATCGGTGATACGAACTTTCCATTTGACTGTTGATTCTTTTCCTTGGATCCACAACTCCCATCAGGGGATTCTTAATTGCATTTCCTGGGCGCGAAACGTGCATGGTGTAGTGTGGATTTCAAAGCTTTACAGAGAGAGCAACAGCGAGAGAGGGAGAAAACAAACTAACTTGCTCCTTATCTAATCACTTATTTCATCCTAATCTAATCACTACTTGCTACTATGTTCTTTTGATGTTCGACCTTGGGATGGAGGTGTTAAACATAACTCCCTCCTTACTGCAAAACACTTGTGTTTTCGGTTTGAGACGGTGTCAGTTGTTTGTTGAGACCATCAGTGGTTTACACAAATTACTGATGCGGTCTCAAACCGAAGATCTAAATGTTTTACATGTCAATGGCCGCGGAATTCTGAAAGTTTATATAATTCCTTACTTTTCTCTCTTCTTCGTATCACTTGATGCTCCATCTATAGTCGACTTGGCGGAGAGGGCTCTGTTACCTGATTTTCTCTGTGAGAGTTAATTTCGGGAAATACCATAGGCCCTGCACGTACTTCCCTTGCGAGATGCGGTCCCCTTTGGAATACTCCCCTGGTCCTGAGAATGCTGCTGTTTCCTCTAAATTACCTTTTCTGTCCAAAATATGGTCTGTACCATCTACACAATATGGTCTGTACCATCTTCACAATAATTAAGGTATATTAAGTGTGTTCTAGAGTTCCAAATTTGAAGAAGATCGGTTAATGACAAGTGCAAACTTTCAGAATAGGTTTCTAAGTTTTCTTTTTAATTTCCTCGAAAATGGCTCCAACGATTTTCTTTAAACTTGAAATGCTAACACATATATTAAACTATCTCTTTTATTTGCAGATTTTTCAGTAAAAACTGATTTAGCAGGATTCTAGGGAATCTATAAGTTAGGCTTAACTTTAAACGACTGCATGAATTTTTGCTGAAGGGTTGACAGAAGTGCTGCCACACGATATCGTAATTGGTATCCTTATGAGCTGTCATATATTGCTTACTATTAGGGCCGATTCCCAGTCTTGACCTTGGATTTTATTTGATATGTTAATATGAATAATGTACAGTAAACACTATCTAATATCTACCTTCGTCCACATATGTTCGTAGCTGGTGTAAAGCCAGCCTGAAAAAATAGGCACAGGGCAATCCTTATGCCCTAATTACCAACAACTATAATCTGCACCGTAATGCTGAGTACATGTAATGCTGAGTTCAACTAATCGTTTAGTAATAATTCCAAGTTTGAAGAAAAATGTGTAAATTAGAATTGCTGTAAAAGAAGAACGTGAGATTCTTAGACACCAGATTTGTATTATTTAAATTCCTGGGTTAGAGGCAGCTTACCCTAAGTTTGAAGGAAGTACCCACTACTGTACGGTAGTCCAAAGAATTTTTTAACTACAGTATCGTTTACATTATTTTAGATGCTAAGGCATGTTGGTGAAGAAGGCAATGCCTTCTTCATTGGCGGAATCCTTTTATGGAATAAGCGACCAGTCTCCCTCGGAAGAGCTCAGAAACGAGGAGGAATTATAAGAACGTCTCCGAATTGAGGCTAAGACTTGCATAGGCAGTTCGTCTAAAAAAGATCTCTGGTATGCTGGCAGGTTTCCTCAGGAAGTATTATTGGCTCAGAGGACACTAGAAGCAGCTGAATCTAGAACGCAATAACACCTGTAGAGTTAGGGGATCTTCAATACACCTCCTAATGGATTGCGATGCTACCCTCCAAAGATGTCTGGGTTTCTGCCGGGTGTATGGGAACACAATAGACCTGTTTGGTCGCATGCACTAAGCACTTAAAAAAAATAATAACGATAAGTCAGTATCATTTCGCCTCCAAGTTATGAACAAAACTTGTCATCTAAAATTGAAAAAGTGAAAGTTCCAGTGAATCCTTCACCTTTACACTAAATTAAAGTAATTTTCTAATTTCTTATTTCAATAAGTAATAAATTACTAAATACTGTTAACAAAATATTAAGTACACAGTAAACAATTAAAATTAAGCAGTAAACATAACCAAAATGTGTTTGTTATCTAGAAAGTTAATATCATTGCTAAATATAAATCAAACTAAAATCTCGATGACCAATGTTTGAACTAATTATGTATTTATCATTAAAATTCACAGCAATATTTGTAAACGTAATTAGGAAATAGTTGTGCCAACTGTACGCAAGTTATATACAGTACAAACAATATGTGTAAGAGTTGTGTAATGGCGGCAAATAGTTTTGTTAACAATGCTCTAAAATAATAAACATCTGTAAATTAGTTAGGCTGTGGTTAGTCACTATGGTGACGAATTACCGTGTTGAATATCAGCTGTGAATATTCCTTAAATATAAGATAATCTTAAAATTAAATACATCGTGAGATAGGTAGGTTAGAGTATGAAAGTCTAGAGTGAACGAGATATGTAAATAGTTGTATATAATTTTAAATTAACATTAGGTTTAGCGGGATGGAGGAATATCGAGCACTCCATCCCATATAGGCATATCGTGTAGACCCACTATAAAACTAGTGGCATACATTTATGATGTATACTTCGGTATGTGGGGTTGGTAATTTAGTCATAGAATAAACGTGTGTAGCAAATTTAGGATCATTATCGGAATACGTAATATTTCTGGCCTTAAGAAATTAAATATAATGCATGGCTGTAGTTGAAATCACTAAAGCCAAAAAAAAAAAAAAAAAAAAAAAAAAAAAAAAAAAAAATACAATAAGATGTTTATACGGAGTGGCCAGAGGAGTTTTAAAGAAAAAGACTTCTTTGTTGCTCTACGTTTCGGGTACCATTGGGTGCCCTTCTTCAGGAGCTCGGCAAAATTTATTGGAGAAAAGTTTCATTACAGAACAGTAGTATAGTAGTAAAGAAAAAGTGTATAGATTTACATATAACAAATAAAAGAAAAACAAAGTTGAGAAATTTAGATTTGAAAAACAAATTAAAAATTAAATAATTTGACCAATCATTATACATTTCTAAACAATAATTTATTAGTTTTTTTTTTTTTTTTTTACTGCAAGTTTATCATAGTTTCTATGAATTGAATATGAGAGGGGTAGGTTATCTTAGGTTAATCTGCTAGGTTATCTTCGGTTAAATTTTATCAGTATTTTAGAACTACAAGAAAATGATTGTGATTTTTAATTCTTACTCTAATCAAACAAACAAGTATTATTTATAAGTCAGGTGACAAATCTGATACGAAACACTCATACGACTTTTTCTTAATTCAGTTATTTACTATTTTTTAATTTCTTCAAACTTGGAAGTCGCACACAAGTACCATAATAAAAATATAGTAGGGGAGGGGCTATATGTATCTTCATACAGCAGATAGAATTAATCAGAGACGGGCAGTAGTTATCTATTTTCGTTTGTTTAAACAGACAATTAATAGTTAGGTAGTTGCAACCAACAATTATAAAATATAGTGATAGTTGTTTTATCAATTATATTTTACAACTACTAGTTGTAATATTCGTATTGTTGTTACTTTTAAAGTGACGAGATTTAACTTGTAAAATTGTTTGCCAAATTTGAATCAGATCAGTTTGAAAGTTGGAAATAAAAATTAACTGAAATAAATAATATAAAGCTGAATATTTAGGAAAGAAAAGAAAATTCAAGTAGCTATGACTGTTAGTTTATAACTAATTACAACTATAACTATATACTGTAGTGGAAGAACGAAATGGAAAAATAATAGTTTTGGAAAATAGTTTTGTAAAAATTAGATAGTTCAAATAATGTATTTAGTGATGGGTACAGAGCCAGGTAATCTAGGTCATTGCTATTAGGAAAACAAAGGCACAAAAACCCGTTAGGCCAACTCTTTTGTAAAAGAAAATCCCCCGCTAAAGAGAGCATTCCTTCAAGCCAGATTTGTTATAGACACCAAGGAGAATACATCAGAACTGTACCAGTTTTAAGTTATAACATAAGAGTTATTCCAGTTATTGTACTTATAAGCTTATTATTCTGATATTTTAAAGTAACTTAATTTCTCTTAGAGAATATATCTATTTTAAATACAGTGGTGCTCTCTTGATTATGACTAATACTTCTATCTCAAACATACATATTTACTAAACCGCTCAAGCCACCACTACAAACATACAACCAAAAACATTTCAATACCTACAAGTTGGTAGATGCTTTTGCAGCTACTTTTTCTTCAACTACAACTACTTCAGTTGAAAAATAAAAATAAGACTGCCCAAGCAACTACAAATACTAATTAAACTGTAGTTTATAATTTGAAGTTGCAGGTCACAAGATTTGTAAGCTTGTGCAACTATGAGGCTTATATTCCAGTCCAGAAGACTTTCAACAAACTGGAATAAAACTGAATTCTGGTCACCCACAACTATTCTGAAATTAGGAAAAATGTTTCGAATAAAATGAACAGGTTTATAACTACGCAGCAAACTGATACTAATATTAGAAATACTAATATTGCAAATATAAAGAAATGAGTAGAGTCAGTTGCTTTTGGGAAATACCCAAAAACCTGTAGAGGTCATGTATACTTATAAACCTACAAGAGGCTGTCAGCAGATCAAACTGAAGAGGCCCTTAGGCCCCTAAAAACAAACAAGTATGATGCCCGCCTTTGTTAACAGATAATGGCCGCCACACTGACTAAAGATGAAGCACTTATTCTAAATTCTAAGGAAATTGGCCAATTAAAATTGAATGATTGTAGCATGAGGAAGTGTTGTCAATTTCTCTGTCCACATTTCTATTGCATTCATAGCTTGACAAACTGAAGCACATAACAGACGATCACATTAATTGTAATGCGCATGCTTCCAGCATTCTTGTAGATAGGTTTGTGTCAAGGACATCGCATTCCCATTTTATTAGCTTACTTTCCTCATTATAAAAATAAATAAAATATTCTTTTTTCTTAGAAATAAAGTACATATTAATGTATTCTTAGTAAAGTTTTAAGGTCGAATGTGTTTGTTTGGTTTTTTATTTGGTCTTTTTATTTAAATGACAAGAATACAAATAGTATTATGTAAACTCAGTAAAGTACAAAATATGAGTCATTGTTAATATGTTTGCAAATGTTAATAAACTTTGTGCAGACTTTTCAGAAAAAATTGCCTTTAATCAGCTGTAATCGGGTGGTAAAGGAAAATGAAACCCTGCTTCTTTTATAAGAAAAATTGCGCACAATTATGTTGACCTATTAGTGTGAGCATTAGTTTTTTGGCGCTCCCTTAAGTTTAGCGTCCCAGCGAACGCAGGTGTCGATCAGCCTCGCCACTTAATTCTGTCATGTGTGTTGGGTAAATATAAGGAGTGTTGTTCGACTCCCCCTAGGGAATAATGCTCCGAAGGATTGCTCCTCAGTTATGTTATTTGTAACAAAAAGACTCATTTTTATTGTACAAGGCTTATAATTTACCAATAATAATTTTTACCACCAGAAATTTAGATAAAGAAAGAAAATAAATAAATAAATGAAACTGATAGCAAGAAAGTGATAAAAGAAGAATGGCCGTGATAAAGATAAAGTGGTTCACAGAGCTGGGAACTGCGAGCCCGCGGGAATCACATGGCCTTGCTTCTAATTTATCTTTATTAATCTACCTAGTTTGTGTTCGTCTGACATTAAAAAAAAAATCTGCAGTTTACTTTATCCATTCATATTTTACTAAACTAAATAAATAGCGGCAACAGCAAAAAAAAAAAAAACTGGTGTGAAACCCCACACAATTTTCTTACAGCAGTTTGCGAAATTTTAATTGACAAATTTTATAGTTAGTGTACAAAATTTAATGAAATTCGTTAGTGTTTTATGGAGAAAATCGCAAAGCCTGGAAAAAAAAACTGTTAGATAAAGACGCACTTCCGGTCAACCGATTTTACTTCAAACTCGGAATTTTGGCATCATATATAGTTCTAATTAATATTATTGTGGGAATTAAATATAATTTAGCCAGCTTGGCAATAGGGACTCGATAAAATTAAAAGCCCATATGATATAAAAAGTGACAAAAGTAATGTTATTATAGAACTATCGTAGAATTATTGTGTATTAAAAAGTTCGGTTGCGAATATAATGTATTATAAAAGTCGTTCATATTGATGACAAGTTGTGACTTGTTAATATAACGTTGTCAAAATAAATAGTATTTAGTGTGTTCTTGAAATCGCCTTTAATATTTCACTTCCTTTCTATTATTTAGCGTATCCCATTTACATTATTTAGATGAAGAAATCGTATAACAATAAAAAATAGCACTTAATCGGAAAACATAACCCCACCACTCCCCTAAAAACCCCCTTAAACGAATTTTGTCAGAGTGATGTTTCAAATAAAAGTTGTAGCTCTATGTATGTGTATTTATTATTATTATTATTATTATTTATTTGGAAAAAACAATATACAAAGAAGTTTGGGAGAATACAATTAATATATATACATATATATGTACGTATAACAAGCTGATCTCTAAAATCCATTATAACTGTAGTAATTAAAATGAACTTTCTTCCAAGACATATTTTCTTAGCATCAGAGTGCCTTTGACATAATAGAAAAGACTATTCAGATGATGTTCAGTTTTTATATCTAAAATACCAACCACAGTATCAGAGGTCAAACACAATGGTTCAATATATGACTTCCTTAATTTCACAAAGCAAGGACAGCGAAAAAGAAAATGCGCTAGATCGTCAACCTCTTTATAATTACATATTGGGCAAAATTGGTTATTATCTAGAGTAAAAAATTCCCCTTTTTTTATGTCAGCTTACAGAGATTTTTATTTGAGGCTCTCAGCTGGCTGATTAGTCTAATTTCCATTAGATGACATTCAAAGTTAATACAGTGCTCTTCAAAATTTAAGGAAGAAATTAGCCTGTACATTGGACAGTACTTGGAATTTAATACACCGACTAGATCCTTAGAGAATGAATGGTTATGCATTTTTGAAATTAAGGCATTCCTATGGTTTTTTAACTTGTCATAACTCAGATTTTCCCAGACATCATCAGCTCCGACAGATATAAAAAGATTTTGCACCTGGCTAGCCTAATTCAATTCGCTAATGTTGTTTGCCTGTGTACTCTAGTTATTTAAGCTTAATAAACTTAACTCCTATCCGGCATTCCTAAAATTCTAATCAGATAGTTAACAATCCTGGCAAAAGTTTTTACTTTCAACTCCCTAACACCTGCTTCCATCCTCACAATATAATTAGGTGGGAAACTAGGCCATAAATCAATGAACTTGAAAAATTTGAGTTGAACCTTCTCAATGTTAGCAAAATACCGCAATGCCCATATTTCGGACAAACACAAAGCCGTCGCTTCCGCTATCGAATTAAATAATTTACATCATGCTTAGTGCGAAACTGCCTTAGCATTTATAAGAATATTTTTTACTCTACTTAGCGCAAAGTACCCTCTCTGAATAAAGTATTTAGACGCAAGCATTTCCCAGATATATGTATAGTTAATATATGCAGTTTAAAGAAAATTGTTGGAGCCGTAGTCGACAAAATCGAAAAAAAAACTGAAAATCCATTCAGTGTAGTGTACTTCTGGTTGAGCAACTTTGCTGTCGTATTCCATGGTGGTACCCAAACGAAATGTCAAGTTTCAACTGTCTGCGATTTTTCGTTTTTGAGCTATGCTGATCTTATACATAACACATACATATTCTAAAAATCACAACACTCACGAGGCCGGTTTCTAAAAACCACCTGTTGGTACTTAGAGGATCTCAAAAAGTATATTTCCGGTGATAATCCCGTTTTGGCACGATTGCAATACATCCTCTTAACCAGTAAGAGAAAGTTAAAATCTGATGTATTTCCCACTTCTGAGGCTAATTTTCTTGAAGATTGGGATTAGGATAATCCCTGATGAAGCAATAATTTGTACTGAAGTGGATTAGAGAGCGGAATCTGACATCCCAGAAATCTATTTACCAGAAAAGTGATGTTTTTATATTTATATGGTGGGTGCAGCAACTTTCAGAACATTTTTAGAATAGTTTTTGAGAAAACACGTTAATACTCTATAAACTATTCAGTACAATCGTTATACTCTATAAACTATTCAGTACAATCGTTATACTCTATAAACTATTCAGTACAATCGTTATACTCTATAAACTATTCAGTACAATCGTTATACTCTATAAACTATTCAGTACAATCGTTATACTCTATAAACTATTCAGTACAATCGTTATACTCTATAAACTATTCAGTACAATCGTTATACTCTATAAACTATTCAGTACAATCGTTATACTCTAAACTATTCAGTACAATCGTTATACTCTATAAACTATTCAGTACAATCGTTATACTCTATAAACTATTCAGTACAATCGTTATACTCTATAAACTATTCAGTACAATCGTTATACTCTATAAACTATTCAGTACAATCGTTATACTCTATAAACTATTCAGTACAATCGCCACTTCCGGTTAACTGTTTTTATTTAAATTTGTTGTTTTCTCTGAATTACATAGTTAATGGAATCATAGATTTAAAACTTAAACTTGAGATTGAAATTCACTCTTCTGCCCTATAACTCCCAAGGCGGCCTTCTTAGCCAGTTTGGTTAATTTACAGATCCTCCCTACTTGGACGTGAATTACACTTCCAATAATGCTCTCCAGAGCCATCATAAGTATAGTCACTTTCTGACTGTACAGCGCTTTCTGCATTCTTTCCTTATTCATGTGAGGAAAGGCAAGATAAGGTATTAGCCAAATAAATGTGTGTCACGGTTTGATAAAAATGTTTTATGAAAAAAATGCAATAAATCAAGTTATTTCTAATATAATATTTACTGTTTTATATAATTTATGTGAGCTATATTATTATTATTATTATTCACACACTCCTGGCCACCGTACCTAGTGCATAGCGCCAAAACTGGTGCGTATGGTTACTTGGCCTTGCCTACACAGTAGGTCCCTGCCACGGGGAGGCGGACCTCTACTTATCCGTCTAGTACCTTGTAGTGCCGCTACTTCTCCAGCAAACTCCACAAAGACTTTGAAATTTTTAGCCCTTTTACTCAGTTCTTTACAGTTTCCCGGCCAGTTCTCTCCTCTTCTCTTCAGTTTGAATTCTATATGGAGTCTTGCCTTGTCGAGAAGAAGACACCGGAAGAGAAGGTGGTGCACTGTGACACAATTCGGAGAATTTTTCAGTCCCAGCTCATGGGAGTTGAACTCCTTTTGCCCGTGAAGTATTGTGTTATGGTTTGGGATAGCTCCAACCATCGAATCGACAGTCTGTAATCCAGATTTGGGAAGAACTCGTATGTGGTTCTCCTTTCTCTGCTTCATCCCAGCGTCTTTGCCACCTAATTTCCTATTCTCGGATCTTTTTCTTTATAAGAGCAGAAGGCGTCTGACTGGACAGCTCCTCAACATCAAGGACATTTCCCCTTTTTTATGCTTATGGGTAAGGGCCCTCAACTCTGCAAGGAGATCATGCCTCCGAGCACACCAGCGACCACCGGTAAGGAGACCGAGGAGGATGTCGCATAGGCCCTTGTTACAGAGCATAAAATGGCTCTTTGCATTCGTAAAAGAGTGTCCCTGAACCACTACATATGCAGCTTGTCAGCCCAACTCGCAGATGCGTACGTCGCAACATTCTTTATCACGTCCCTATAGATGGTTAAGGCCACACCAATCTTCAGTCCTCACCCACCACGGGCTACTCTTTTGATTCCCTGATACAAGTTGAGACATCTGGAGCCAACCCGCTGAATTTGGAGCTTAAAAGAAAGCTTCAAATCCAACAGCACGCCCAGGTACTCAAACTGGGTTACGTGGACTATTCTGTGCTCGTCCACCCTGATCCAGGGAGGACGACTGGGATGAAGCTTGCCTTTCATCAGCATCACTTTAGACTTCTCAAACAAAATTTGAAGCTTCTCCTCTTGACACCAATTCTTTATTCGGGACACAACAGCGCTAGCACGCTCCTCTAACTCACGCCAAGAATCTCCATGGATAACTATTGCGAGGTCATCAGCGTATGCAACCGAATCACAATAATCCATATTCTCAATATGCTCTAGCAATTCATCCATAACTAGGTTCCACAGGAACTGGCCCACCACCGAGCCCTGCGGATAACCTTTGGTTATTGGCCTTGAAATCTCGCCGGCTTGAGTCACTAGCTCCGCCACCCTTTGGGTGAGGTAGCTTTGAATCAATTTCAGAAGATTAGGTGGACAATCTCTTCTTCTGAGTGACTCCAACACAGTCAGCCACCAGACATTATCAAAAGCCCCAGCAATGTCCAGGAATATGTGAGTACGTATTTGTGCTGACTGCTACGTATCAGTTCAAGGATTTTCGATATCGCATCTGCGTCGATCTTCCCGATACAAAACCATACTGGCTGGGACTGAAACTAGTAAAGCTTTTTAATCTCATTATGATCAGTTTCTCCAGCAGTTTCCCAAAAACGGGTAGGAGTTGTATCAATCGATACGACTTTGCATTATCTATGGGCTTGTTCCCACCTTTATATAATACTTTTACAAGCCCTGTTTTCCATTGACTCCCAGTCAATACTTTCCCAAAGTATCCCAGTCTCAGGCATCCATTGGAAAGGTCAAGCAGATACTGGCTTAGAACGTCCTCATTTTTCCGGACAATTTCTCCATTTATCATATCCATTCCTGGAGTCTTTTTATTCTTGATTTCGCCAATAATAAACTTCACATCATATACATCAAATTCAGTTACAGATTCAGCCAGAGCGGGTGACTCATAGGCTGCTTCGCGCTGACATTTTTGCAACAACGTATCATCCCGAGAGTCATCCTCGGGTAGGAGTACTTTCAATAAGTGATCAGTTGATTCCCACCAGGGTCCACTACCCGCAACCACGCCTGTTTTTAGACTAACTGTATCAGGTCAGTTTTTACCTTATTAGCTTGCACCTTGTAAACAATTCCCAAAGGATCTCTATTCCTTCTGTTTCTACAAATTCCCGCCAACTTGAGGTCTTGGCTGGGAACACCATCTTTTTACATCGCCTTCTGGCACCCCGATACTCATCTATATATCTCTGACGGGGTTCATCATTTTGTTCCCGCTGGTATCGCCTTCGCTTCCTGGCTACAACTTCTTCCACCAAGTAACACGGCGCGTGCGACTAGTGGGTATTTTCTTTAGCACCTCCCCACTTACGCCCGCTATTGCCTCAGCCAGCTCGGTAACCGCCATATCGACACCAGCAATGGTATCCCTTTGGACATGTATGGTGTCAATACTGCGCTGGAGGAGACTTGTATCTTTCCCAATCAGCACTTTTGATTGAGAATCTTTCTACACCGTCGTAAATGGGGCATGGCTTGGTGTCCCAGCAATTTCGAAAAGTATCGCCCTGTGATCACCAGTCACCCAGTCTACCACCTTCCAACCGTGCACCCTGTCAACAGCAGAAGCTGTACACAAGGTTACATCCAGGTTGTGCTCAGCGCAGTTTCCATTTCCTGTAAACGTCTTTAAATGTACGGGCACATTCACGACACACAGATCATTCGAGACAATACACTCCTCAAAGTGCCTGCCTCTATCATCCAACGTGTCATCGGGTGACCATGCATTTATGTCCGCGGCTACATTAATTTTTTTTTCTCTATTTTCTTGTAAGAGCCGGCTTAGATAAACTATAGACAACGTTATGTCGCACGACGGCTGGCAGTAAAGGCTCACCAGCATCAATTCAACTGTATTTGCCGCAGTTAACAGCACACCAGTACAATGACTGGTGCTGTACTGAGGGAGACGCAATAGAGTGATGTCTGGATTGTACACCGCAACAGCAGTCCATATCCATCCATCACAGGAAGAATGAACGATATGATGCTGCAAGCCCAGACCCTTAACGCTCGCTTTGAACGTATAGGGCTCCTGGATTAATGTAACATCATTTCCTTTTGAATAGATGATATCTCGTGCCTCGGCCATTACTGTTTTTTAGCGTTGCTCATTTAGCTGCAACACGCTCAGGCCACTGTCCGCAAAATTACGGGCTTCTTCCATAATCGATGCTAGCCATTTGTCGGTCTAAAGCATTCAGGTACACAGGCCATTTCAAACTCTTAAAAGAGTGGCTGTGCTGCTTTCGGAACACTTTGCAGGCGGCACATGTCGGAGCTTCGGTTTTATTTGGGCACTTATCATAAACATGTCTCTTAGTGGCGCAGTGTCCGCAAGTAGTTCTTTCTCCTTGCAGTACTTCGCCTCGTGCCCATATACTTGACATTTGTAGCAGCGTGACGCCTGCCTGTGGTCCATCACCTTACGGGTATACAGGGTTCCACTCTATGTACACCCTGCCACTACTCAGGGTTCCTTTCTGTAGAAGTTCACGCGTGACCTCTACTACCCAGTTTTGTGCCCGTTTTTGTTCTTATCTGACTTGGCCAGCACTCTAAAGGTGTCCAGGAATTCATGTTTCGGCAATACCGATCCAAGGTTTTGATCGTATAATGCTTTCATTATTCTCGCTTCATTAAGGTCGCTAGACACATCGAAAATAATCATTTTGGGAAGCCGTTTCTTTGGCAGCTCAGCCTGGAGACCAGCACACCTCAACTTTTCATTGTTTAGTGATGCTTGCACCTGCTCGGGGCCTCCTGCCTCAACAAGGAGGGTCTTGTTTCTGCCTCGTCGGAGGGACACGACTTGCCAACCTCCCTCAGAAGGATTAAGACTGCCCCTGAGCAGTTCCTTGGTTTGGTCGCCGGTCTCAACTGCCTTATTATCTTGTGGTTTTATCAAGACCCCATCCTTTTTCTTAGGCAGCGGCTTTTTCACTGCCTTCTTTTCAGGCTGCTCGAGCTTTGTATTTTTGATTTTATTTTTATTTTTCTTTATCTAGAACTGTCGAAGCAGAACAGCGCCGACGCTCTGACTGGCAAAAGATGCATGCCCTAGGAATGCCTCCGCCATCCGCCACGAACAGTCTGCCATCAACCACACTCAATCCTCGAACCAAACCTTTATAGGCATAAGGTTCTTGTATTAGAATGAAATATGTATGCAACTTAGCAATACAACGGCATAAATTAGCCGTTGCATCTTTGCTATGTTGCAAGTTAATTTGTACCATCTCTACCCTGTCAACTGCCATAATCACAAGTCAACATTGGAAGAGTTAGATCCTGATAGTACCCGGTAGGAAGCGGGTAGGTGAAGAGAAAAAAACCACCTACCTTACTTGCTGACATCTTGGTCAGGCCTACCTGTATCCTGCTCCATTGCCTCAGAAGAAGTAGTAGGAGCATCCTCATCTTCCTTCTTCAACCTGATGAAGAGCCTGCCCATCTCGAAGAAAAGACGAAAATCGACCTTCCTCAACGCCTGGACAGAAGCATCATCAATCCTATAAGCCAAGGATACTCCTTTCTCGACTTGTTGTCGATACACGTTCCTCCATCGGCTTACATCCAAGTTATTTTGGAAGGCAAGACCTTTCAGCACTTGTTCGCTGGTATGCTTGCCCTCCGGAATAAACATAGAGATCCTAGCCATAGTGGGGACCTCAGACGCCTTCATGAGCTTGAAGTGCCTTCCTTCCCAACTAGGCTTAACATTCTCTAAAACCCAGTCAAATGTGGCCTGATCAAAGCAGGCCAGAAGAAACCAGCCCTCAAAGACCATGCTCGACTGAATAAATTTCAGCCTACATGACTGCTCCTGTATTGTTTCCCTAACGATGGCGAGCATCTCCCTTCTGATGACAGAAGCGTCATCATCAGAGAGCGGCTCGGAGGGATCGCTGCTGGTTATAGCCAGAAACAGTTTCCTCTCCGCCTCCGTTATCTTAGGCTTTTTACCTGCCGGCTGGATTCCGGCGTGTCCCCCGGGGTTCTAGATCTTTTTTGAGCCCCAATAGTATATCCTCGGCTGGTGCAGGTTGAGTGGATCTCATCCTCTTCGCACGCCTTTGCCTGTATCTCCCACTAAGTTTCTTCTTCTGCTCAGTTTCCTTTGATACCTTACCAAAAGTCGACTTAGCTTCCTTTACCTTCGCAGAAGAATTCGTAACAGCCGTGGCCGACGCAGAATTACCTCGCTTCTTTCCTTTAATCACGTGCCATTCATCTCCGCAGGTGGACGAGTCCTCCGCAGCGAAAGCGTGATGTAAGTATAGGTGTGTGGGTATAGTGCATCTGGAAAGGGAAATAGGTGAAGGGAAGCGAAGCGTAGAGACTGCCGTTGAAATGGATGATTCAGTGGTGAAGAAGTTGTTGCGGGCGATTCAAGCTAACGCCGAGGCGAGGTTCAGCCAGAAAGGCGAAGATGCGGCTTTTGTGCTTCTCAGTTTAGAGGAAGGCGTGGATGAATGGACTATAACAGGACTTGAACTCAAGGGCTGCAAGAGTGAAACTACTGCAAATAAGTCAAATTCAAGACAGCGAAAATAAGAAGAGCGGTAAAACACCATGTTAGACCAACAAGTTATAGAAAGCTAGTGAAGAAGAAAACAGGGCGACAGCAAGATGACGGAGGCGGATGTAGATTGGTGGTGTGATGCGAGGAAGGAAATGGTTTAGAAAAGATGATATAACAGTTGCTGGAAATTAGCAGGAAATAAGCATAATGGAAAAGAGTGAGAGAGAGGGTAGAAAGAGAAAGAAGAAGTGTTAGCAATCCGTGGCAGCAGGATAGTCGTAAGGGGATTTGGGCGCGTATGTATGAGAAGAGAAACGAACTGAACAGACGGACGACGGAACAATATTCTGTTAAAAAATGTTAGCAGTAAAGTAGGTGGTTCAGCCCCTAATTTGGTAGTTGGGCGTTAAGTCCGCCTGAAAAAATTGGCATCTTTTCTTTACTTTTACTCTATCTCGATGGCCAGATAGTCCTTAGATTGCCCACTCCCACAGCTATTGAGGGAGATACGTCAGGTCAATATATTACAAGTGGAACTTGTCAACCCATCTCAGTACTACCAACACATCTACATGAATGTTTCCGGCAAAATCCATGAACGCAAGAGAGACTTTACAGAAACTTTCTTTTTTCAGTTTTTTGCTGGTTTTCTTTAAATTTCATATACGATCTACACACATTAATCTCTAACACATTTATTTAAAACATTTACCCGGGAAAATTGATTTTTTTGGAGGGTTCTGTGGGAACACTAGCGTTTAACTTTTCGCTGAAGTACTGCTTTAGTGCAACATATGATTCTACCATCTGTATAATATCATTAGAAGAAAATATTAGTAGAATTCCAAATTTGAAGAGAAACAGCTAATGGGAAGTGCAAGTTTACAGACCAGAGTTTTTGGAATTTCATGGAAAACAATTTCCTTCAAACTTAAAACCCAAGTGTACAGACATAAAGCTGGAACTTTCATTAGCAACATTCCCCCTCCCACACAATTCATTTTAGGTAATTGTGCGGAATTTGTACCGTTTAATTTCAAATGTTATATGTCGTTAGTTCAGTATTATTGGCACGCTCTTCTGGACTACTATGCAATCATTTCTGGATTGGTGTATTGGTATCTGACACCCTACCACCATCACCGCTTCGTCTAATTTATATTGACAGGAATGAGTGAAATTTGAAGTTTAAAGAAAATATTTTCCTGTTTGATATAATTGTATCGACAGGAGTAAGAGAAAGTAAGAGAAAGTCGAATGATTGTTTTACAAATGCAGTAAGAGAAAGTCGAATGATTGTTTTACAAATGCAGTAAGAGAAAGTCGTGTGACTGATTCCAACAATGGTGTTAATGTTATCGTTTATCGGACTCACCTCTGATCTCCATTTATTGCTTCCAAATTAGAAAAAAAGTCTATTATGGGGTTAAAAAGATCAAAAATCTAAAACAAAGTAAAATAATTATCTGCAATGCTGTTAAAATAATAAATAAATAAAATTATCAAATCTGATGTTTCTTATTAACTCACCCTAGTGAAGGTTAAATTAGGTTATAATTGGCAATCCGGATTACGTCATCTTAGTTCAGCAGTGTTGTCATACTGTTCTTTTTATTTATTTAGTGAAATGTACTAAGATTTTCAAAGGTCTTCAATTACTAATTCTCTAATTATTTTTACTTTCTGTTACTGTTAGTAAGAAGAAGGTACTAAATCTCTTACTATCAATAAGAGAAAACACCTATTATAATCGTGTCAAATTTTCGATATCGAGTTTTCACCGAGGCATCAATTTTGAGATCCCCTGACTCTATAAAAGTGGTTTTTTAGCAATTGGTGTGTGTGGGGGTGGGGAGCATATTTCAAAAACAAAAAATCGCAGAATGATCAAACTTATTATTTCGTTTAAATGGTACCAGAAGACCTGAGAATAAGCTTTTCGTACAAATCGTTCAACCGGAAGTGCCTCGTTACTGAATGGTTTTTCATTTTGAAAAAACCTTTATTTGAAACATTTTTTAGAGGAAATTCATTTAAGGGCACTTACAAAAGTGCCTCCACAAGGAGGAGGTGGGTTTAGGTTTTTCTCTAAAGCGCTAGTTCAAATTATTACACTTCTATCAACTAAATAATATTAATTAGAAATAAATATGTTGTCGAAATTCTAAGTTTGAAGTTTGACAAAAATCAGATGACCGGACGTGCGTTTTTACTTGATTTTTACTTTTAATGAATTTTTCCTGGAGTTGTGAAGTAACATTTAAGCTTCCCTAAAAGGTACGACTTCAAGAAAGTATTTGGTTTTACCACCTACCTAGTATTAATATACATTAGAAGCATTATTAGAAATCCAAATTTGAAGAAAATCTGTAAAGCACTTCCGTGGGTTTTACACCTCCCAGGTTGTTAGGCACTTCCATACAGGTTAGTAAAATAGTGAAGTTCCTTGGAGTAGTTCTGGACAGTAAATTGAACTGGTCGGAACATGTTAAGACACACCATCAAAAGGCAGTAATTTCCTTTTGGCAATGTCGAAGAGTTGTAGGTAAGAACTGGGGGATCACTGCCAAGATGATGTTCTGGATTTATTGCATGGTCATTAAACCTAGATTGGTATATGCGGCTTTGGTGTGGTGGCGTCGCATTGAAACACGATCCGCTAGACAGCTGCTGGAAGATATCCAACGTTTGGCTTGTCAGACGGTGACTGGTGCGTTACGGACTACAACGACCTGCATCTATGGAGACTTTGTTAGGGATTCCACCTCTCTTTGTTGAGGTGAAAAACCAGGCAATGAAAGCCTGTTATAGAATTAAACAGGCAGGTTTTGGGCAGGGTAAGCGATATGGTCATTCTACTATTTATCGCGAGATGCATTTAATGATTCCCATTACAGGTTTCCCTTCTGATAGGATGTTGAAGACTTTTGTCTTTGGTCATTCCTACAGGGTTAGGTTGCCTTCTAGGGAAGATTGGTTAACCCTGGGTCCGTTTGGGGTGATTCCTGAGAATTATTTCCGGTGCTACACGGACGGTTCCAGGATGGATGGTAGGTCTGGGGCTGCCGTCTATTTTGAGACGAGAGACCATCTGGGTGTGCCTCTTGGTGAATAGGCCACCGTTTTCCAGGCTGAGGTTTATGCAATTCTTTGCTGTATTTTAAAAGGTGCGTAACACTAATTTAAAAGGTGTTTGTATCTGATCGGACAGCCAGGCTGCGTTGAAGGCGCTTAGCTCATGTGTCTTCACTTCCAGATTGGTGTTGGAATGTTCTAAAAGACTGGAAGATTATTCTTCATTGAAGGATGTGCTTCTGGTCTGGGTTCCAGGTCATATGGGAATCTTTGGGAATTAGGAGAAGGATAGGTTTGCCAAATTAGGCGCTTCTCTCCCTTTCATTGGTCCAAAGCCTGCTGTTGGTGTGTCTTGTGGCACATGTTTGTCAGGCTTCCTTATGGATGCTGTGGGTTGTCGGAAATCTAAGATGCTGCTCATTGGGGGTCCGGACGGAGCTATGAGTAGCGGG